>CAXHKU010000469.1:0-14470 GCA_964017125.1 Flabesymbios commensalis
ACTTCTACATGTCTGTTTAATAGCAGCTACTATGAATAAATTATCTATTGTCTAATGTCTTTGATGACTAGAATGTGAAGGGCGCACGTGGTTGTTGGGTCATCCAGGATAGTCCTCCTGCGTTCCCCTTATTCTCGTACAAGTTACCAGGGGCGAATATAAACCGGGTTGACTGAGTTCCGGAACCCTGTCAGCGTTTTGAAATTTACAAAATTACATATGGTTCGAGACCTATAAAACGGGAAATTTATTGATATCTTATACTTGTGATAACAAAGCTCTAACGGTTGAGCAAGCGCCATTAAAAGGTGACAGTCTACAACTAAATCTGTTAGGTCCAATTCCGGTAAAAACAATATTTTTAAAATACAAAATTCGTTAATTCTAAACGCGAAAAATCGCCAAATTCGTGATTCGCTAATATTTAAACATACGAAAATGACCAGAAGTAATATATAATATATAAAAATATTCACAATGGTTGGAACCCTGTCAGATTTTTTTCTAGATCCGCCCCTGGTTACTATATATCGTAGGCTTCTGATTGGTCGAGATGGCCATCTCGACCAATCAGAAGCCTAAGATCCTATGCTCCCCATCGTGAGATCTCTCGGATATTCTAGATGAAACGCTCATTATCCAAAACTTTTAAATGCAAACAGAACACTGTTTGTTTCAAAAAGGAAATGGATAATACATTATTGTATTTACCACCGATTCTGCTGAATCATTGACCATTAATAAGCAATATATTCAAGATCTTAATAGTTACGAGAAATAGATCAAAAACAAATATAGCCCACGAGATTCACTTCCCATGCAAAAACAAAAATGTACCATCATTTCAGAATCACCTTCTTAATTATTTACCAAAGTGGACTTTTCCAAGGAGGCTGAAGGCCGAAACAATTTTTGGTGGTGGGTGGTGGTGATTGACTTTCTTGCAAAAATCTTTAAGTACAAAGTGACGCATATGAGGATGAAGTGCCTTTGCTTGTCTTATGATGTAAAATCGAAAAACAGGCTCGGCACGACGTTTAACGTTGCAACGTTGCAATGATGCGCCAAACCAGTAAACACAAAACATGTGTAGAACATTTGTACAACGTCAGCCCAGCATTGTACACATGTTATACAAATGTGTTATGTTTACTGGGAACGTTGAAAGGAGAAGCGTCACACTACAACAGTCACTTTTCAGTGTTATATAATAATACACATAATTCTGTGTCCTGTACATTGAGGGTAAAGCACTATGTTATTGTAGGGTATTTTTTAATGTCATAGACTGATGTTCGTTCTCAGGCTCACGTATTAAAGGTGATGATGTAGAGCTCCGAGGGTTTTAACTGACTTAAAACATATCCGACCATGATGAGGATCCCTCATAATCAACAGCTCAGTCACACCTGACTGATTATAGCACCATAGGCCTGCCACGATAATTGGTATGTACTAGGTCAACAATAATTCTCCATTCCCGGCTTAGAATGTAGTGGTCGGACAAAGTGAATAATGTAGTGGTGTGTTTTAATGCTAATCCAAAGCGGTGCCCAATTTTGTACCATCTATGTAAAGGTGAAAGGTATGCAGCTCGATTACAGAGTATAAACATTGTAGCAGAACACAGGTAATTAACTATGTCAACAAGTCCGTTACAATTTTAGTATATAATGGCTTGTACTGTATTGATCGTTTATATCGTAAGCTGTTTAGGCCATCCTTAGGATACACATCTGGTCTATAGGTTTCACCAACTTTACCTCTAAAAACACAAATAAAAGTTCATCACATTTATTTTCATATTTTGTTATTTTCAAAAATAAAAAATGAGAGTTACATACCATTATATATTAGACCCTTTTGGCAATTTAGCAACAGGCACCTCCAACGTTCGGAGTAAATATTCGTGATTGTTCTATCCAGGATAGTTTTTTTGTAACAAATACTCCATTAATCAATATGATATATATCACAAGAAATCAATACACATATTGTTTTAAACTCCAGAATCCTCTCAAATAATCAGTTAATGAATCATTGAGAATTACCAATTTGAAAAAAAGTGAAGCCCTGGAAAGGATTTTAGGTCCGATGTCCAATGACATAAAGATCAAATTGCTGGGGACTGCGCCCATGTCTAAGTAATCTCAATGTGGGTACGTATGTTTAATACAGAAACAGGATGGTACACAACCCGACCAGCGTGCATCTGTGCACTAAGCCGAATACATCAGCGACATTATCACATTTAAATTTCACCCACTTGAAGTTGTGCCTGACTACCACAACCAACGACTTCAAGTGGTGGGTGAAAATTACTCAAATTGTTTAATTAGAGATCAAACATTTGCCACTATTTATGTTTAAACACATATTTAAACACATGAATACCAGTGACTAAATTGGCCAATAAAGCGTATCAACCCTTTAAGCCCTCACGATGCATTAAAGCATTATTTTACATCCCTGAAAACAGGCTCAATTCCCCTACAACTAGGGGTTTTAGAACGAAAATTTCCATGAAACTAGTTTACCAATAAATAGTAATATTCTGTAATTTTTAGCCCACTTCAAGTCATCTTCATCCACTACGAGTCGAGAATTGCGACAGCAATTCGCGGCTTGCAGTGGATGAAGATGACAGTGGTAGATTCAGGCTTGAAAGGGTTAAAAACGACAATGGTCGTGCTTAGCGCTTAAAGGGTTGATATGCATGATACAACTTACTGTCCATGATGTGGATTGTTTTTTTCCAAACCGTGATTAAACATTTTATATCCAGCTACAGACACAGGGTAGCGCATCATTTTCTGTCTGCTGTACTGCAACCTGCGTAAAATGAACGATGTTATTATACAAAATATGTTGCTAATGTTCCTCTCCCAGCCAATCAAAAAGTCGCTCAGCTTGTCACATGACGAGATCGGCCAATTACCACCGTCATTCAGTTGTTATTTAAATTAGGTGGTAGAATAACCTACTTGAGAAGGTCCTGATTGGATGGTGCATCTGAAAGTGTGTTACTTTGGTTAACTTGACTTGCGCCTGTTTCAGATGGTGAAAAGTATTGCATTGGCTCTGCGCATATTTCTTTGCTTATTATGATAAGAAAATTAGCAGTTCCATCACTGGGCATGCAAATAAAACCAAAATAATTTAATTAAAATTAAGCACTGAAATAATGTTGTTTGATCAACCCTTACAGCGCGGGGATCGACTTTAGTAGACGTCAGATGTAAACATATTTATATTGGCTGTACATGTCATTGGTCCGACACACCATTGGTCCGACACACCGATGATCCGACACACCATTGCTCCGACACACCAATGGTCCGACACACCATTTGTCCGACACACTAATGGTCCGACACACCATTGGTCCGACACACCATCGGTCCGACACACCATTGGTCCGACACACCATTGGTCCGACACACCATTGGTCCGACAATTCATGGTAGGCCTATAAACTTGAGTTGAGTTACAAGAAAACTTGAGTTGAGTCACAAGAAAACTTGAGTTGAGTTACAAGAAAACTTGAGTTGAGTTACAAGAAAATTTCAGTTGAGTTACAAGAAAATTAATTTACAGGGAAACTTGAGTTGAGTTACTAAAACATTTCAATTAATTACATGAAATTTGAGTTGAGTGACAAGAAAACTTGAGTTGAGCTACAAGAAAAAATGAGTTGAGTTACAAGAAAAGTTGAGTTACCGTAAACTGGGGTGACTTTGGCCCTATGAGGTGACTTTGGCCCAAATGAAAGAAAAGAGATGTTTTATAACGTCACAATATAAATGTCTATGATATTTAAATTGTTTTATTGATGTTGGGATATACATGTATAGGTTTCTATTTGCACGATGTCCTTTCTGATAAATTATATTGAAGGTCACCAGGTTAAAACACGTGTTTTCTAGACCTGCAAAAATTAAGCTGGTGTAGCTAATTCTTTGGACACAATGATCTACATAATATTCTATTTTGATTTGATGAATATGTCAAGCAAGATGAAGTAGAATAATTGATAAGTATTTGTAATTTAGTTTTGTCATTCAATGTAACAAGTATGATGAGTCATTGTTACACATTTTCTCAATTTAAATTAAATTTTAAATATGAAGTACTTGTCAAACTCCTCTCTGCTTGGTAAAATAATAGCTAAAACATCAATGAGCTCAAATGTAAAAAATATGATGAAAACAGTAGCCTAGGCCCTAAATTTCAACTTTTCTTGTAGGTTTTTTGCTGTATAGGGCCTATTAAAGTAATATAGAGAAAGGTTCTATATGATATCTATACCAGTATAGATATGGAACCTTTCTCTATTGTACTATTCAACAAATAATCTTTTAAGAACCTGACATCTGTTTACCAATGTCATTTTTAATAATGACATTTTTACCTTACATAATCTTAGTCGATACATGGAGGTCCACAGAAATACATTACAAATTAAATTTATTCTCAAATATGTAGACATATGGCACCTGGTTGAGTCATTGTAAATTGTGTTGGGCACTTGACATTCAAATAAAAAAAAATAAAGACGGTCTCAGAATCTCCCGCCATTTAAACTATGTTATATAAAAAAGTTCAAGGTCATCTTTGTTAGATTCTGATATTTATGGTCTTCTAAGGTTTGTCGGACCAATTGTGTGTCGGACCAATGGTGTGTCGGACCATTGGTGTGTCGGACCAATGGTGTGTCGGACCAATGGTGTGTCGGACCAATGGTGTGTCGGACCAATGGTGTCGGACCAATGGTGTGTCGGACCAATGGTCAGTCACCTACTGGTACACTTCTTCCTCTGCAATGCTGGCTGCTCCTGAGGTCGTAGACCGACCTTGCTGTAACAGTGTTGAATCCGCCTATTAAAGTGGGGACTTTCTAAAAATATTTTTTCTGTTTGACCCAAGTTTGACCTCTGGCATGAGTGTTGTTTTATTGTGGGGCCACTGTCTACGACACCGGCCCCACATTAAACAACACATGTCTGCTGGCCGAGTAGCTCACCGGAAACGTCTCGGACACAGCCCACCACATCCCACCAGACACCTGCGTGAGGGTTGAATTAATGGTGAGCCAACGTCGCAGACAGCGGGCCAACATTAAAAAGATATTTTTTTAAAAAACTAATGAATATTTAATATCTAAATCTTCCTCCCTACCCCAATAGGTGGATGGTATAGCTAATTCAGCAAGGCTTGGCCTGACGGCCTTGCTGTGTCAAGACTTGCTGCCAGGAAGATGCTGGTACAGTAAGATCACATATCTCCCCCTCCTCTTATCAGCTTGTCGTACAGTCATCTCATTTCAGTGAGGGATCATATATTATCTAACCTCATTATCCATTTATATAAATACGGAGGGTGAATGGCTGGCCCGAAAATTGCGATAAAATACCCCAAAAGAACAGAAAACTGACTTTCGGTGCATCCATCTTGGATAGGCTAACGCCGGCGTTAGCTAATCCAGTTTCGCCCCGAGTGGCTCAGCTTGTCATATGACGAGATCGGTCAATTACAGCCGTCATTCAGTTGTTATTTAAATTAGTGGGTGGAATACAATACTTGAACAGGCCCTGATTGGATGGTGCATCTGAAATTGTGTTACTTTGGTTAACTTGACTTGTGTCTGTTTCAGATGGTGAAAAATATATCATTTGCTTTGCGCATATTTATTTCCTTATTATGATAAGAAAATTAGCAGTTCCATCATTTGGCATGCAAATAAAACCAAAATAATTCAATTAAAATTAAAACTGAAATGAATCTCAAACTGATATGTTGTTTGATTAACCATTACATCGCGGGGATAGACTTTAGTCGTCAGAATCTGACGTCTGTAGACGTCAGATTCTGACGACTAAAGTCGACCCCCGCGCTGTAAGTGTAAACATATTTATAATGGGTGTAGACCCATAACATAAGTATTCAAATGAATCAGAAAGAGCCAACTAGGACATTTATGATGATTTCAAATAGAAAAAACCCCTTTGGTCTCAATGGTTTATACAAAAATATTTCAGTGCTTCAAGGGTTAAGACCCGTAGTGTCAGCGGGTGTTCCCTATAGTAGGTTAGCGGGATGTTACTGGTACACATCTTCCTCTGCAATGCTGGCTACTCCTGAGGTCGTAGACCGACCTTGCTGTAACAGTGTTGAATCCGCCTATTAAAGTGGGGACTTTCTAAAAATATTTTTTTCTGTTTGACCCAAGTTTGACCTCTGGCATGAGTGTTGTTTTAATGTGGGGCCACTGTCTGCGACACCGGCCACACATGTCTCTAGGATCCTGACTTCGTTCAGTTAATGTGGCAGTTATCCCCGGCTTCTCGGACGCGGGAGGTTGTGGACGACCGCCTCGTTCCCGTACCTTGGTGACGGGTGCACACAATTGCAAACTGTGCGGCTTTGGTATTTTTCCCGCACTTCAGGCGTTACACTCGGCGACTACGGACGTGCCGTAGTTCGCTCTCGCTAAGTCAGATAGGACGTGCCGTGCGCGGAGGTTGTGCTTTGTTGTTGCCAAATGTCAAACGAATAAACATGACAAGTGGAGAAAGAGTTTTATGATTTGTTTGGAACCGTCGACTCGACGGAGAAGGAAGTTTGAGTTTAAATGGTGAGATCGGGCAGATTCCCTCGTCGGCCATTGTGACCCCACACTAGAGGCTCCGACGGTCACTTACAGGTACTCTCGGCACGAGGGGCTCCCCTTTACCCCATAATGGTGACCCCTGACGACTGATCGTCTACGCAACAGTGTTTTAACCTAGACGCCAGTTGAAAACCACTGTTTTCAAGGATAGTTTTGACTAATTTGAAGGGATTTTTTCATCAGGTACGTGAAAACTGTAGGTCATTATTTATATGCCAGTTTGAATTAGTCAGAAAGAGTTATCAGAGGAGAAGCACGTTTCTTTACGTCGAAAACGGCGTAAATTTCTAAAATTTCGGACGAAATCCCACGTGTTTGGCGCCTTTTCAAGTTGGCGACCTTGTCGGTTTCTCTAGAAGAATCCAGAAAATTATTCTCATAGACTTATTCTATCATTTGTTAAATGTAAGAGTTTGTTTAATGCCTTCATCCTATTAATGCCACTGTAGGCGAGTAGGAAGTGGGTAATTTCGGTAACTCAATTTTTATCGTTGATTACCATAATTGGGTGACTCGATTTTAAAGTCCATAGACGAAGTCTCGTCATTTTTTCCGATTTTTTTCAGCAAAATCGACAGAAATTATAAATATCGCTTCGACTCGGGTAACCTTTAATAGGTTTAGGGCCAAAATAAATTGTTTCCCTAAATGAATGTCAATAAACGGTCTTATTTGGTCTGTTTAAAATATTCCCAGGACCGTAGGTCAATATTTTGTACTATTATCATATGTTATTTCAGAGAATGCTGAATATTGTACATGTATTTGGTAGGTGTGCGCCATTTTGTACGCTGGTGTCCCTAACTTAGCTGATCGCCCGCCGTGGGCACCCACGTGTTCCGCCCTAACCGGCATGCATCTGGACAGTGAACCTGTGTCGCCACATCACATTAGCATAAATTAGGCCGCCATTTTGATTTGGTGGAGATCATTTTTCACGTGTTCAAAATTTTACACGGACTGGTTGTAATATTTTTTTTTAAATTGTTTTTAAATTTTCTTTTTCAAAACGGTTGAAGGAGAAGAAATGTAAATAAGTTGTTTCGAAAACAAATTTACCACTAATTGTGTGAGATTTTTGTTCACTTTGAAACGCTCTTCGGTGTTTGTAATCGTTCTAGCCTATTTAACGCCTTATTTGGGAACGCAGTAGGTAATGAATATGCTAATGTGAGGCGAGACGGGGATGCTGACCATATACTATGTACATACCGTTCCAAGCATGCCGTCACAGACTGTAAGCCTCATGCTGCCTGCCGCACAGGCTGGAAGCACCGACAATACATCACGCACACACCCACCACAGACGACATAAACACAACCGCAACGAAGACAGTCGGTTTATACGTCAATCAATGAATCGATGCGAGCGATTGATTCGGACGTTTATGAGAATGACTCGGTGATGAACGTACCATTTTAAAAAAAAAAAAACGTGGAATGTTTATCACAGACATCATTTTTCAGCGAAATGATATACTATATCATTAATCAGCATAGACTACTGTCAGTCACGTTTTAAATATTATTCTAAAATCATAAATGTAACTGTTTTTCTTCGCAGTCACATTTAGTCTATCAGTTTGAGAACGAAATTTTCTCACAATAGTTTATTTCTGAAGTTTAAATTTTTCCTAAATACAGAAATATTCGATTTGACAGTTGCGCTATTGCGAAACATTGCAAATATTTGAATGTGTTTTTCGACTTGCGTAAAATTTTTTTTTTTTTTCACCCAGGTCGATTTACAAAATACTATTATCCTAGCTTAGCATAGCATGTCATAATTGGATCTGGCATATTATTTTTTTATGTATCACTTCGACCTACGGTTTTCACTGTACCATTTTGCATGTGTGTGAATAAGTGAAAACGTTTTATGTCAAATATAGACCTTCAGTTTTCACTTCAATCAATATATACCTTTGTGAATTAGTGCACAGCATTTAGGCGAAACTTCAGCGACGCATTTTCAACTAATCTGCAACCCCTGTTTCTCGCAACATGCGACATAGCATGAACATTTTCTACAGTCTACAATTCTAAGATTCAGCATATTACAGACATTTTTCATCTGATTTACACGGCAACTACCCCGCTACTTGCACGAAGCAGTCTCCTACACGTCAGTTGGGTCCTACGTTATCACTCACCCGGGGGTAATGTAGGATCCTGACTTCGTTCAGTTAATGTGGCAGTTATCCCCGGCTTCTCGGACGCGGGAGGTTTTGGACGACCGCCTCGTTTCCGTACCTTGGTGACGGGTGCACACAATTGCAAACTGTGCGGCTTTGGTATTTTTCCCGCACTTCAGGCGTTACACTCGGCGACTACGGACGTGCCGTAGTTCGCTCTCGCTAAGTCAGATAGGACGTGCCGTGCGCGGAGATTGTGCTTTGTTGTTGCCAAATGTCAAACGAATAAACATGACAAGTGGAGAAAGAGTTTTATGATTTGTTTGGAACCGTCGACTCAACGGAGAAGGAAGTTTGAGTTTAAATGGTGAGATCGGGCAGATTCTCTCGTCGGACATGGTGACCCCACACTAGTGGCTCCGACGGTCACTTACAGGTACTCTCGGCACGAGGGGCTCCCCTTTACCCCATATGTCTGCTGGCCGAGTAGCTCACCGGAGACGTCTCAGACACAGACCACCACACCCCACCAGACACCTGCGTGAGGGTTGAATTAATGGTGAGCCAACGTCGCAGACAGCGGGCCAACATTAAAAAGATATTTTTTGAAAAACTAATGAATATTCGATATCTAAATCTTCCTCCCTACCCCAATAGGTGGATGGTATAGCTAATTCAGCAAGGCTTGGCCTGACGGCCTTGCTGCCAGCAAGATGCTGGTACAGTAAAATCACATATCTCCCCCTCCTCTTATCAGCTTGTCGTACAGGCATCTCATTTCAGTGAGGGATCATATACTAGCTTACCTAATTATCCATTACATTATATAAATACAGTGGGTGAATGGCTGGCCCGAAAATTGCGATAAAATACCCCCAAAAGAGCAGAAAACTGACTTTCGGTGCATCCATCTTGGATAGGCTAACGCCGGCGCTAGCTAATCCAGTTTC
Organism: Flabesymbios commensalis; assembly: GCA_964017125.1. Lineage (NCBI taxonomy): Eukaryota > Metazoa > Annelida > Polychaeta > Terebellida > Flabelligeridae > Flabesymbios > Flabesymbios commensalis. The sequence goes on from CAXHKU010000469.1 coordinate 9,756, forward strand.
GCCCCAGTGTGATTATCGAATGTGTACCCTTGAGAACGGATGGCTGTTACACTTGATTAGCACAAGCTAGCAATACAGACAGTCCCTCCTTAACCCTTATTAGGCTACCTCTCAGAGGGGTGGCAGCAATCAATGAATAAGAACAGACAAATTGATATCCACATCTAATCTGTATCTGTATCTGAATTATTACGTGGCAGTACGCACCGTTGTGCTATCGCGCCACGGGAGTAACTTAGCAAGGCATGTTATCATTCATGATATCATTCATGGCCTTATATATGTGCCAAGTACTCCATCATGTGGATTTTTTGGGGGTCTCGTGGGATGAAAACTGCGCCTACGTCCATTGAGGTTCTTTTACGTCCAACTAAAATACAGTCAGACGAGCCATCTGATTTACGTGGTTCTCTGAGCCCCACGACACGACATCGTTGCACGATGTCCTAGTATATACGGCACCTGGCAGTCCCAGGCGGTCACCCATCCAATTATGAACCGTGTAGTTTTGATGTATGGAAACAAGGCATGGAGGGATAATGGTAATAATATGCTTTACTTCGGGCATTGAGCTGTTTTAGCAGTCCTTCATCAATGTTTAACAACCCTTTGTAGGGGACATGGCCGACTGTTCGACATTGATGCGGGCTGCTAAATCAGCTTAATATCCTGTTAAATCATGTCATTGTTATATTATTTACCGGTCACACAGTGCCTATTGGCCTGTCGCGGTGTAGTTCAATTGCAGAGGGTATATACTGCTTGCACGAGATTGCGCGTGAACAGTTTGTCTGATTAAAACAGTTCGGTGTTGCTCACTGTGTGGCGTGTTGTCATTGAAAAGTGTGTAACAGTTGTCTGATTAAAACAGTTCGGCGTTGCTCACTGTGTGGCGTGTTGTTATTGAGAAAGGTGTATTAATCTAGTATTGCAGATCGAGCTTTATCGTGTTTATGTCATGTTATACATTAGTATGTATCAGTTGTCCACATTTTGACTGATATTAATAACTAATTTGAAGTTTATACGTTCCTTTTTGTTGTCATAATAATTATGTTATAGGAATCAAGTTTGGATATTGAAATGTGTTGGATTCTCATGAGAATCCAACATGAGAATCCAACACATTTCAATATCCAAACTTGATTCCTATTATGACAGACCGACATTAATTACCTTATAAATTTGTACGAGTCGGAAAAGGATAAAGCTAAATTGAATTCCAAGACTATGAATTGTAGTTCAGGGTTGATAGAAAATGTGGCAGTTTGGCTGCCACATTATAGGTTCACTGCTGTTTTTCTTTGCACCAGTCTACAAGTGTTCACGTGGTACAGTGGTAAGTATACATGCCTGGAGAGCCAGAGTTCCATGTTCTAATCCGATCATGGATTTTTTTTTTTTTTTCAGGAATGAAGGCCTATTTTTACTTATATATATATAAGTATAAATCTGATAAATTATTTCTATATGTGACTGACAATAATGTCATAACTCCATTTTAATAGTTAGGCCTATAGATACAGTAGGCTACAGGGTAGCCTAACAAGTAACAGTAGGCCTAACACAAACAGTAGGCCTAGACTAACAGTAGACCTAGCCTAGAATAACAGTAGCCTAACACTATTAGTAATTAGCATGATTAGACTACAGTGACACGGACACGTCGACGACCCATTAAACACACTTGTACAATGTTGGACCAACGTTGAAGACGTTGGGCCGCCGTTGTACAAATGGTGTTATACAAATGTTTTGTGTTTGCTGGGGAGTGGCCTGTAGGCCCACTACTCTAGGCTAGGCCTACAGTGCAGTCTATTCGACTAGGCCTAGGCCCTACATGCCAAATGTCTTAGTTTACTTGGAACCATTCCAGAACAATCTATAGGCCTACCAGGGGCGGATCCAGGATTTGAAAAAGGAGGGGGCGCAGGCGGCTAGGGGGCGGGTTTTTGGGCATATTTAGGCCAATTTAGGAGACTTTGTAAAGAATTTAGCGCAAAAACGGGTGGGCGTGCGCCCCCCCCCCCTCTGGATCCGCGCCTGCCTGCCATGAATGATTATACAACGATCCTAATATAAAAAAATAAGTGTAAGTGAACAGTCTGTGCCAGTGGCAGTGGTTACCAATGCAGATGCCAGACCATTTGACATGTAGGCCTAGTCTAAAGGCGGCAATTCTGGACTTCAATTCAAACCAAATAGGCCTAGTTTTATAAAGTGACGTCCTAAGTTATATTGGCACAGATCTTGTCAATTTAAAAATAAAATGGTCCCTATCAAATACGATTCTAATTGTAAAGCCTAAGGCCTAACGTTACAGACATGACAGATCTACAGAAGTCATGAAATTAAGAAATGTAGGCCTATGCTAATGTGAGGGGGAGACTGGAACAGCCAGATATGACGTCACTCAGACTGACATGTGTGAGCTTACACATGTTGGGGGCTGACATGTGTTGTAGATTATAGTATGACTTCTAAAGAGACACCCATGTTATAATTGTTTTTAAAATTTTTGAAAATATTTTTATATATAAATATTTCATTAGCACGTCAAATTATGATTCTTGAGGGTAAACAGTCATGTGATTAATCATGGAGAATGTCATTGTTCAGTGACACGTCTTATTTTAAAGGTGATCTATCACCCCTTATATAGTATGAATAATTTTGTGACAAGTAAATCAAAGTTGCCACAAGATGGGGCATAAGTGTTCCCTTATATGGGGTGATTGGCTATCATGTGACCCTCTGAGAGGGTCACATGATAGCCAATCACCCCATATATGGGGTTCTTGGCTATCATGTGACCCTCTGCGAGTTGATATATTTTATCCAAGCTGTTTATCTACAAACCTCCTTGCCAGATCGTCATCTTCTCCACCCCAACCGTAAAATTTATTGGAGTGTCCATTAGCTTTCTCAAACTGGGCAGCCGTGAATGCTGTAGCCCCACCAAATATCATAGAGTATAGCAGTCTGTATATAGAAGTATAATATATAAATAGTAAAAGTTACAACATAAACTGTGATAAAAAATAAATAATAAAACCCTGTAAAATGGTCTACTGGACAGTTGAACAACACAAAATATATCGAATAGCTAGATCGTTACCTTGGTAATATGGAAGCTGCTTTTAACAAAGCCTTTTGCGGGGTCCCTAGCATCCATTATTAAAAAAACACTTTTAAACAACAGATGTAATAATTGTAATTGGTTGCATTAATAAATGCATTTGAAATTCGTAATAACTATTATAGTTATCTGTTAAGTTCGGCATATTTCGACATGATTGTATTACCTTGTTTAGAACTATTTATTTATATATACTCGTGCATTGGAATCTCTTTATACGGACACGAAGCAACTGGTATATGTTATTATAATAATAAATAATGTGTATACTTGTACGTACATTTTGTGTTAGATAGAGTTTTATATTATTTTTTCTATTTTATTTTTGTCACATTAACGTGAATGTCGTTCTATGGTGTAACACGGACAGTTTTATTCCAGTTACATGATTACATCACAAATCTAACTATATCATTCACTAACAATATAATTCCTACCAGCAATAGGGAAATTTTGAAAATATTTTCTAAACTTATAGATTTTAGTTCTGACAGGGATGGAATAGCTTGTCCATCTTATGAACTTATCTCTTGAGCAAGGTATAGTTCCTAAATGAACTGAATTAGCTGAAGTAATTCCATTATTAAAAATAGTGAGAAAATGTTTTCTCGATAATTATAGACCTGCTTCGGTGCTGCTATTTTTTCAAAAATATTAGAACGACTAATGTACACGCGAGTATCAACATTTTTGAATAAACACTCCAATTTAATGAATATCACTTTGGAATTCGACAAAATCATTCTACAACTATGGCTCTGGCTATCTTGATTAATATAATTACACAAGCAATGGAAAAGAGTGAATATGTTTTGGGTGTCTTCCTAGACTTTAGTAAAGCATTCGACACGGTTGACTACAATATTTTAATGCAAAAATGTATTTGATGAAGGCTGAATAAAAGGAGCAGGGACGACAACATATCAGCTAAGCTACACTTGCATATTTTTTTATACAACGTCGGCCCAACGTCTTCGACGTTGAACCAACATTGTATAAATGTTATACAAATGTTTTGTGCTTACTGGGTATTCTGTAAAACGCAGTGACGGAAACCGTTTTGAATGGGAACTCGGTGAAAACAAAGTTATGTAAGACCCCCTCCCTCATACTTCATTGTATTTGCCAGCTCGGTGACAACAATGGAGGTCAAGGCTATTGAGTTTCACAGAATGCCTACAGTAGATATCATATAATGCTTGTTAAGTTGTACTAAGTGTTATCAAGTTCTTTCACACATTGTGCTAATATTGCGCTGCTTGAAACCTTTGAACTGACCGAGTAAGTCGGATGCATTGTTAAAACGCAGAGAAAAAAAACGATTCTAGAGTTAGATATGCTGAAAATAAAGCTTGATCAAGGCCATAGTCTGGGGCAAAACCCAAGGTGGCAATCTGGAGGGGGTCGGCTGAAATCGGTGAATAGCATCCCTGGTGAGAATTTTACAAAAAATAAGTCAATATTTGAAAATTCCGCAAGCTACGACCAAGTTTATGATTACGTAATAAGTGCGGACATGCTAATGTCAAAATATACTAACTTGTACTTCCATTTCTTTAAAAATGCGGCGGCATGT
>CAXHKU010000470.1:0-5000 GCA_964017125.1 Flabesymbios commensalis
CATTGGAAATTATCATCCAGGTCAGTTGATAAATATTCTACCGGATTGTTCCAAATTGACTGCTCACTGTGATATCATAATCGTGACCAGGGTATTTTGAAACCCGAGGGTGAAGCCCAAGGGTCTCAAATAACCCTGGGAGTGATCAACTCTAACAAGAAGATTCTAAAATCAACATAATTGCCGACAAAACACACGCTATTACTATTATTATCATCATAAACCTTAATAAATGATGTCCCCTTCATAATGTTCATGCTGTGATTGTACGGTGGTGCGGTCAATTTGCGGTGTAGACAGTACATCTGCACGAATACTGGTCATTGAGCTGGCCATCAACGCCTTGCCGTTTACGGTCTTGACTTCTACATACAATTTCCGAAGATTCCATATTCTGATTCCTCGTTTGTCCTAAGATTTAAAAACGGCCGAAATACATTTTCAGATAAATCTGACTCTTGGCTACTGGCCATTTCAATGTTAGATGATCCCATAATCTACCTGCTAGTAGAGTACAGGAAGTAAACTAAGATGGCGATCTACACTAAACAACAGTTTTATACCCGCTACTTGCTAGGTCTAGCGCAAGGTCACGATGTGTAGGCCTACCGACGCGTGTAGTCTAGCAGCGCGGCCGCGGCTCAGATGGCCTAATCGCGGCAGGTGGCCTGATTTGAGTCGTACACCTGTACTCAAGCTACACATCTGACAACATGGCATTTCACGCGACATATATTTGATACCCCTTTCACCAAGAGGGATCAAATGTTCTTTAAAATAACCTCTGATTTTTATAATTTAGATACCTGTGTTATTGAATTCACACATGTCCTTATGGTGTTAACAGAGCTACGGAGCCCATAAAGGGACATTAAGTGTGGTGATTTTTTTCATTTTGTTTGTACGAAATATTATTTCGTTTGTACGAAATGATTTCGTTTGTACGAAATATTATTTCGTTTGTACGAAATATTATTTCGTTTGTACGAAATAATATATCGTTTGTAGGAAATATTATTTCGTTTGTACGAAATGATTTCGTTTGCACGAAATATTATTTCGTTTGTACGAAATATTATTTCGTTTGGATTTCGTTTGCACGAAATATTATTCCGTTTGTACGAAATAATATTTCGTTTGTACGAAATATTATTTCGTTTGTGCGACATATTATTTCGTTTGTACGAAATAATATTTCGTTCGTACAAAATATTATTTCGTTTGTACGAAATATTATTTCGTTTCTACGAAATAATTTGTACAAAATGACCTGGGTCTCTCACTCACTGACAGGGTGTGGACCTGGATCTGACACTCACTAACAGGGCAGAGTGAGTGAATATTGCTTTACGTCACTCTCTGCACAATCATGGCAATATCGCGAAAGACGGAAGCCCGAAGCCGGGCTATGCCCCACTCTTATTTCGAATGACTTAAAGGGTTCTTTATAGTGCACGGTACCATAGGCAGCACTGTACGTTCCATGCCTTTGAAAAGTTTGGGGCACTGTATATGCACAACCACGATGACAAATATCAGGCCCGACCGGGATTCGAACCTGGTACCTCCAGGTTACAAGCCCCAGTCGATACGAATGAGCCATCGGGGCCGGCCACTAAAAGGGCGGGGACCTGGGTCTGACACTCGCTGACATGGCGGGGGCCTGGGTCTGACACTCACTGACATTGCGGGGACTAGGTTCCCGCCCCGTCAGTGAGTGTCAGACCCAGGTCCCCGCCCTGTCAGTGAGTGTCACCCCCAGGTCCCCGCCCTGTCAGTGAGTGTCAGACCCAGGTCCCCGCCCTGTCAGTGAGTGTCACACCCATGTCCCCGCCTAGTCAGTGAGTGTCAGACTCAGGTTCCCGCTCTGTTCAGGCCCAGGTCCCCGCTCTGTCAGTGAGTGTCAGACCCAGGTTCCCGCCCTGTCAGTGAGTATCACACCCAGGTCCCCGCTCTGTCAGTGAGTGTCAGGCCCAGGTCCCCGCTCTGTCAGTGAGTGTCAGGCCCAGGTCCCCGCTCTGTCAGTGAGTGTCAGACCCAGGTCCCCGCCCACCATATATATGTTACTTAGTGCATACACTATATATATGTTACTTGACGTATACATCATAAGGCCTATATATGCTACTTAGTGCATACGCTATATTATGTTACATGGTGTATACACCATAAATATGTTACTTGGTGCATACACCATATATTTGTTACATGGTGTATGCGCCATATATATGCTACATGGTGTATACGCCATATATATGTTACTTGGTGCATACACCATATATATGTTACATGGTGCATATGTGATACTGGAAATTAACTGGCAGCGGCTCAGCAATGTCACATACATCACTATAAATGCACAATTATCTGAATTATAAATCACATAAGAAATATTCACAAAAATAATATTATACAAAATAATATATAAACACGATAAACTATGTAATATATTGGAATGCGTACTTTGTCAAGTGTCACGAATTGGTATTTTGTCACACCAGCATTCAAAGAAATACCTTGAACCTTAGCAACCATTAAAGAGACTGGCCCAGGCTAAAATCATAAAAAAATTGGTGATTTTATTTCGGGTTCTTAATATGACCATATGATGTAAACATGTACATAGACTAGAACTGCAATTTTTTATAATTTGTGTGCTGCGCATTCACCAGTTGGGCTAGATATAGAGACGAAATTCCCGCATTTCCCATTTTTGACATGGTTGTCAATAATTAGAAATCAGGAATTTCCTCTCTATATCTGGCCTAACTGGTAAATGCGCAGCACAAAAAATTATAGGTCCCCACCCTGTTAGTGAGTGACATACCCAGGTCATTTCGTACAAGCGAAATAATTTTACGTACGAACGAAATATTATTTCGTACAAACGAAATATTATTTTGTACAAACGAAATATTATTTCGTACAAACGAAATAATATTTCGTACAAATGAAATATTATTTCGTACAAACGAAATAATATTTCGTACAAACGAAATGCTATTTCCTACAAACGAAATAATATTTCGTACAAACAAAATGTTATTTTGTCGTACAAACAAAATGTTATTTCGTACAAACGAAATAATATTTCGTACAAACGAAATAATATTTCGTACAAACGAAATATTATTTCGTACTAACGAAATACAATTTCGTACAAACGAAATCATTTCGTACAAACATGATAATATTTCGTACAAACGAAATCATTTCGTACAAACGAAATATTATTTCTTACAAACGAAATAATATTTCGTACAAACGAAATACTATTTCGTACAGACGAAATATTATTACGTACAAACGAAATAAAAAAAATCACCACACTTAATGTCCCTTTATGGGCTCCGTGGAGAGCACTACAACCCCGTCTGCGGTAATAATTTGCATTAATTGATCATATTTCATGCTAAGTAATGTTTATTGTCATTTAGACAGATTCGTATTAACTGCGTAGTCGTGCATGCTTCAGTGAATAAGATATTCCGTAAGTAAATATTTGCTTGAAACTAAGATTCATGGACAAATTACAAAACAAACAACTTTGCGGTTGGGAATAAGATATTTTTATGGCAAAATTGTAACTGCACAATCGGTCGGTTGGTCAATCAATCAATTCATCAATCAATCAATCAATCAATCAATCAATCAATCAATCAATCAATCAATCAATTAATCAATAATTCAATCAATCAATCAATCAATCAATCAATCAATCAATCAATCAATCAATCAATCAATCAATCAATCAATCAATCAATCAATCAATCAATCAATCAATCAATCAATCAATCAATCAATCAATCAATCAATTAATCAATCAATCAATCAATCAATCAGGCAATCAATCAGGCAATCAATCAATCAATCAATCAATCAATCAATCAATCAATCAATCAATCAATCAATCAATCAATCAATCAAACAATCAAACAATCAAACAATCAATCAATCAATCAATCAATCAACCAATCAATCAATCAATCAATCAATCAATCAATCAATCAATCAATCAATCAATCAATCAATCAATCAATCAATCAATCAATCAATCAATTAATCAATCAATCAATCAATCAATCAATCAATCAATCAATCAATCAATCAATCAATCAATCAATCAATCAATCAATCAATCAATCAATCAATTAAGCAATCAAGCAATCAAGTATTCAAGCAATCAATCAAGCAATCAATCAAGACATCAATCAAGTAATCAATCAATCATTCAATCAAGCAATCTATCAATCAATCAATCAATCAATCAAGCAATCAAGCAATCAAGCAATCAAGCAATCAATCAAGCAATCAAGCAATTAAGCAATTAATCAATCAATCAAACAACGAAACAATCAATCAATCAATCAAGATATAAATCAAGCAATCAAGCAATCAAGAAGTCATTTAATCAATCAATCAATCAATCGATCAATCGATCAATCAATCAATCAATCAATCAATCAAGCAATCAATCAATCAATCAATCAATCAATCAATCAATCAATCAATCAATCAATCAATCAATCAAGCAAGCAAGCAAGCAAGCAATTAAGCAATTAAGCAATTAAGCAATCAATCAAACAATGAAACAATCAATCAATCAATCAAGATATAAATCAAGCAATCAAGCAATCTAGCAAGCAAACACGCAAGCAATCAAGCAATCAAGCAATCAAACAATCAATCAAGCAATCAAGCAATCAAGCAATCAAGAAATTAAGCAATCAAGTAATGAATCAAGCAATCAAATAATCAGTTACTTTGGAACGCTTTCGAGCTTGTTTAGATCACGTTTTTCCACACCTCATATGTTCCTTTTAGCTAAAGCTTTAAATTATTGGAAAAGTTAAGAAATACTGGAGCATTTAACATGTTGAAGAGATAATCAAATCAAACATACTGTAGAGATAAAGATGACTAATGATGAACCCTTTTTTAGTGATTTTTAGGTTGCGTAGTACATTATATGTTAATTACTTGGTGAGTTTCATTCACTT
>CAXHKU010000470.1:10000-17767 GCA_964017125.1 Flabesymbios commensalis
AACTACGATACCAACTACGACACCAACTACGACACAGCCTACGACACCGACTACGACGCCGATTACGACGCCAACTACGACACCGCCCACGCCAACTAGGTATAATAAAACCACTACCGCAGATGAATTGGCCAGCAGAATGACCGGGGTCATCAGGGAATCGACATCCACTGGGGCACCATCTGGAGATGGACAGGTCGCCAATGGTAATACATTTATTCTGTATTTATCTTCCCCTTTCTTGTCCATATCACAATATTGTCAAAGTGAGCGTAATCGTAATCGTAAATCAGTCCCAGCAAAAACCCAGAAGAAAACCCAGAAAAAACACGAGATGTTGATCAGATGTTGGTTTAATGTTGCATTAAATAAGATTTGCGTGAACTTTTTGTTTTTGTTAGGTTATAATAATGTCTGCGGGGGGGGGGGGGGGGGTGGTGGCATCAATTCCCATGTTTATGGGATCGTAAGATCCACATCGTAAAAAACTATATTTTGTGCAGTAAAATAGTTAACACCTTACTGTCTGCCTGAGTTACTGTAAATTTTAAAGTAACGCAAAACTATACTGTATTTCGACTACAGTAAATTACTGAACTGTTCACATGTCATGGAAATACTCGCAACATCGGATAGCTCCGCCATTTGAGAGCAAGCCTTATGCTATCACATTCTGTATGGTGGAGCGGTCAGTGTCGAAGCAGGGAGGGGGGCAGGAAAGGGGAGGGACATGGACTCGTGTTTCCGAATACTCTAGTGATTTTACATGTTATTACCATTTTTACAATTTTCAGTGCTGATAATGTAACACCAAAATTGTATGTCAGTGGGAATATATACAATATCTAGCGTTATGATCACTCAATCAGCTGTCAATGTTTTGAAAATCGTGTTTATCGTCTTAACATATTGACTGCTATTGGAGACAGTAACGCAACTTAATAAGAAATATTACTGCTACACTAATATGTTGGAGCCGCCAAATAGAACTGTTAATCGCAAGGATGAGATCCACGGACTGGAGTTATTGTGACATTAGAGGGAGTTTCTGGTGTGGACACTACATCTACTACCAGGATCTCTGAACATTGTTCTTCCATATTTTATTTAGTGTTGATTGCATAACATGAAATGGGACTGGATATCTAGCGTTCAATGATCACCCACATAACTGAACTGTTAACACCTTAGTAGAATGATAAAATCATATACATAAATTAAAAATATACACAGTCTGATCATAGCTACACTTAAAATCAACTTAATTGGTGTTGCTGTGGTAGGGGTTGTACAATCACGTGTTATTCTGTGGATAAATACACTTAAAATGCAGTTAAAAGCGGCATTGCATGCATGACGACAGTTTAAAATAGATAGTCAGATATATGGGTGTACCAGCAAAAATTAATGAATCGTACTTTAGGCCACTTTACAGGCTAAATTGGGCCAGGAAAACCTCCTGAGGATGGTGAGATGAGTGAGATGACACTGCCCTCCAGACACAGTATTCGAAATTCAAACCCTGGAGGTCTGAGGCCGAGCACGCTACCCCTCGGTCAGGGAGGCTCTACACATTACTAAGTTTAACGAGTGGATGGGGAAAAAACATTTTTGTTTCTTTCAAACCGGCGAGACCGGGAAACGAACCCCGAAAGGCAGCGGTGCTAACCTCTGCCCTAGGGCCCCCGCCCTCGGAGCACCAGGAAGTACGAATCGTGACTGGTGGGTCATGGCTGAGTGATTTGGTAGACATACTTGTGAATAGAGGTACACACATGTGTAATACACATGTAGCGTTAACTGAATGCACTAGCGTCCTTCTAAACCATAGTGAATTAAAATATATTAGGAAATGACTTTAGGAAATATAAAATATATCAATATTATAAAAAACTAGAATCTTATGACGCTGTCTGATATTTTATTTAACCCTTGTTCTGTTGAAATGTTCTGTTTCTATTTTTCTTCATTTAAAGCTGAAACTGCTAACGCATTTTCCAGCTTCAAATAAAGAAAAAAAATTCTCTCTATGAAATACAGACACCTCGAGGGCTAGGGTCCTGGTGCAGTGGTTGGAGCTGCCTGCTTGGAAAGTCGGTGATCGCGGGCTCGAACCCCAATCTGGCCTTCAAGTTTCAATGAAACAACATGTTTTTCACCCGCTTACGCGTAGATATTTAATGTAGTGGAGAGCCTCCGTGACCGAGAGGTAGCGTCCTCGGCCTCCTAAAGACCACCAGGGCTCGAATTTCGAATCCTGTGTCTGGAGGGCAGTGTCATCTCATTCATCTCACCATCCTCAGGAGGTTCTCAAGGCCCAGTTTAGCCTATAATTATGTGCACAAAGGTGGCCTAAAACCCCATTCATGTCATTTAATTTACAGACAGAAGATGACCCAGCCTTAGACCGCCATTATTAGAGTACCCCGCGTTTGCTGGTGTGAAACGATAACATCTTTACCAATACATCGTCTCGGATGAGTGCCCAATACTTATACACTAACATGTTGTGGTATATGTACGGCGGGTATCAGTTAAAACGCTCTTTACATTTACTGTTATACATTGAATAGGCGACGTCATGAACTACACGTTTTAGTAAAGAATGTCATACATTTGGCTACTGTGATAACTGCAAAGCTGAGTGATATATATATAGCTATAGAATGAAGCTTTGAGCTGAGTTAACCTAAAATTGACGTGAACAGTCTATTGCCGTGGCCCACTGTCGTCATGTTGATGGTTCAAGGAAACATCAAATACGTGCTGTTTGGATTTCTGTTTTATCTTGGAAATTATAATCCAGGTGAGTTGATGAATATTCTACCTGAGCTGGTCAATTGCTTAATGTTTCTATAATTATGATAGTATGGCTATGCCGTCAAATACCTCCTAAGTATTACGCTATACGTACAACAATTTACATTATACTTTATATTACAATTTAGCGCCAGTCAGTCAGTCAGCAAATATAGCCAAGCTTTACCCTCTTCGAGGGATTTGGTTATCGCCATTTAATCTGGGAATATATTTTCTGAATCTGGATCATTTCAGCCTATAGTTATATAATAAATTCCTAATTAGATCATATAAAAAATAAAAGAATTTATTTGTATTTATTAGAACTAACCCCGACCTGCCCTGTGTCTGCATGACGGCCCCATTGCTTTAGTTTTCGAATTACATATATCGTCCCCTTCGATGAGAATGTGTGTATCTGCCACAGATACGTCCTTTTATATCCAAAAAGAAAATATATCAAATTGTCTAAATTTGGGTCGGATTATTACAGTAAATTTAAGTATTTCTACTATATTTTTTTTTAATTAGACCCACATCAAAAAACCCCTCTTAGAACTAGCCCCCTTCAGTTCATCAATTTGGGCATCTAAAATCAATTTGGGCATCTAAATCTGATGGGTAACTTGAATATTTGAGGGACTGTACGTATCTGGACATTTATTTTGCTCGCTATGGGCGGCCATCTTGGATTTTGCATGACCTATATGTCGAACAACATTGATTGTATTATCTTAAATAGTTAATACCTTATCCGGAATGGGGAAATACCTAATTAAATGCCACCACGTGATTTAATTTTTTGATTTTTTTTTTCTTGGTTGCTATGGCCGTTATAATGAGTTTGGGCGGCGATTTTAGAAAATGGCCGTTAGGGGCCTAAGCCTTTTTGGCCCGGGTTATAAAAAATGTACCTGTTAAAATATTAAACCTATAGGTGTGTATGACTCAAATCAACTGTCAAACAATTATTAAGTCTCATTGTATACCGGGTTGTATGGGGCGGGGGCCCTAGAGTAGTGGTTAGCACCGCTACCTTTCACGCCAAAGTTCGGGGTTCGGTTCCCAGTCTCGACGGCTTGAAAGAAGCACAATGTTTCTTCCCCATCCACGTGTGAAAGTCAGTATTGTGGGGAGCCTCCGTGACCGAGAGGTAGCGTGCTCGGCCTCAAACCTCCAGGGCTCGAATTTCGAATCCTGCGTCTGGAGGACAGTGTCATCTCATGCATCTCATCATCCTCAGGAGGTTCTCCTGGCCCAGTTTAGCATATATTTGCACAAAGGTGGCCTAAAGCCCGATTCAATTCATTTTTACCGGGTTGTATGACAGGACTAGTACTGAGGACAATCGAGTCAATTACCACTTTGAACTTTAGACGCCAGCTGTCCACCTTTGTCCAATAAAAATATGAAATCAGTCCAGATTCATCAATAGAAAATCTGCTAAAACCCAATCAATTGAAAGATAACTAGTTTACATGAACCCAAGATGGCGTAATAGCTATGAACAAGTGTAATACCTATTGTTGATGGGTTTTGATGTTGGAAATTATTTTTGGTAATAATATGATGAATCAAGGTTATATTCAAGGTCAAAAGGTCAATTTGAGGTCAAATTGTAGATTTCAAGGAAGCAAAATTCGAAAATTTGATGCGGAAAGATTACAAAAAGTGTAATAAATATACAAAATCGTAATGTTTATATAATAGGCTGGTGGCTAAAGTACACAATTTCACAGATGTGGAGGGAGTTTTTATAACCACACGGAAATTGTTTTTGTGAACTACCAATATCCATGACCGAAATTGCTGTTTGATTGATTATTATGCTAATTAGACAGGTATTGCTATAAAAAAAAAGAAAACAAAAATATTTATACATGGTAACAAAGTGTCACTCTTAAACCTATTTCTAGAGCATTTTTTTCAGATTCTGCCTTTAGCTATAATAATAAATTAATGGCTAAATTATTTGAAAATGCCCTTTATAAATTTAGAAAGTTAAAAAACCGAATGCTGGTTTACTGCTAGTGGAAGCTCCATAACTCTGACCCATCATTGAAACAATATTGTTTCAATGTCTTTTATATCGCGCAGGCTGAGATTTCATTACGTGTTGTTGCTTACAGCTTTTGGGACAGACACATGTCCATCAGAGTATACCATGTACAACAACTACTGCTACTATTTTTCAAATGAAAAGGAGAATTGGAACGCTGCGCAGAAAGTATGTCTATCTTCTGGCTCAAATTTGAGCAGTATTACAGATTTGGCAGAGGTTAAATTTGTGTATAAATCTGGAGGAAGGTAAGCATAGAAATATTGTAAAAACGTACGTATCATAAATATGTATTACAGCCTGTGGCTTTTCCTACGATAAACTGTTATCAGCCCATATCACACTGATTTGTCGAAAGATAAACAGGAACTTATTTGTGTGATTTGAACATTAGTATAACAAACAGCACAGGTCGAAAACAAATTATTGAACTAATGCTTAATGTTCCCACTCTGGATTCAGAAGCACTGGATATCGTGATTCTCCAAAACTGTTGTTGTATTTAAAATTGTTTAAACGCAATAAAAACCAAAAGATTATGTTTCACAAAAAAAACAAATAAAAACATCACGTCTCAAGACAATCCCGATGGGTTATGTTGCTTGAAATAAATTTATTATTACTATTTTTAAATTCCATTGTTTTACGACATCACTCTTGTAAATACATACACATGATAGAGTTACTGTGGTATTACTAGTATATAAGTATGATTGTATAGCTTTTTTTATATTTCGGTTAGATACACATTCCAACAATAATGTTGGTATGTCATATTCACATCATTAGAATATATATTGCAAACAAAACTCCCCATCCATTGCATTGCCCACCAATACGCTGATGTTTTAGATCAGAAACGTATATTTTTGTATTTGTATCTGTGTATTCAGAAGTAATCAATGGATTGGTTTCTATCCATCTGACAAGAGCGTTATAACGAAAAATAATGTGGTGGACAGAAGAGAAGGTTGGGCGTGGTTGGATGGCAGCGAAGTCACGTGGCCAAAGTGGAAAAATAGTTCTCGTGCTGAGCCAAACAAAGATGACGGATGTGCGGTACTTTATAGAGCCATGCACATAAGGGGCAAAGCGTGCACAGAGGATAATCATTTTATTTGCAAACAGGTCAGTACCATCACTCTGAGCGGTAGTCTTAACTATTGGTCATATATATAATCCAACCGTTATTCCTTTTCAGTGGGGCATAAAACATAGTCATAACACTCATTCAATAAAATAGTGTGAACTCGCAGGCTCATACTTTACTCATTTTTTGTTCTTTATTTGTGCTATAACATTTGCAAACTGCTTTTAACTTCGTGGGTTCTTGCTAAAACTACCGGTGAACCCCACCCCTATACTTAACTAGCGTGTGGTGTAAAGTGTTGAAGTTGTAACGGACCGTAAGGTGTTCAGACGTGTACGAGTCGCAAACTGACTGGGCGCCATCTTGTTAGTTTGCGAGATGCTGGGTCAACGTCGTTGACGTGAACCTGTACACCGCATCGGCTGCTATGTATCTTGATGATGCAGCACTCGTTAAATATTTATTGTGTCTATATTAAAAAACAACAAGTAGATGTACATGTGCATAAATCCAATGGAATGAATGTTACCGTAATGAAAGTCTAGAACCTGACGAAGTCTTGTATTATTCACTTCACGGAACATTAAGGGGATATACCGATGTTCATACTATCCGCGACAAGGGGCCCCACAAAGCACCACACCATAGGCATCATAGACTACAATCAATATTCTGAGTAATTCCTCAATGTATCATCGAATGCATTTACAACAGATTTTTTTCAGCGTGAGATCTATAAAATGTATGATGCATATGTCGGTCTGATAAGTTTTGATTTAGTGTTGAATCTATTTAAACATGATAATCCTTTAAGCTTGTTCGTCTCATTTATGTCCCACGTGGCATAATTTGAATAAAATGCATTAAAATAAAAAAAAACCTATATTATATAACTACACGAACGTTATATGTTCTATTAAATATTGCACCATTGATTATATCACCATATAAAGTCAGTATTAATCAACTTGAGGCAGCAGTTGACATCTAATACTGAATACAAATGAGATTAACTAGATGGGTACTGGCAGTGTTATATATTATGTATCATGTTTTTAAGCTGATGTTTGTAATTGTAATATAAATACTTTTGGTGTGGTGTATGTTTCCACGTGATTTATTTTGTTATTTTGTTAATTTGTTATTTTGTTGAAAGGCAGTTACACCACCCCCGACCACTACGACACCGACTACGACACCGACTACGACACCGACTACGACACCAACTACAACACCGACTACGACAACGACTACGACACCGACTACGACTACTACAGAATCTACAATGACACCGACTACAACTATTGAAGAAACTTCTACTAGCAAGATGCCACCAACCACAGAAACAATCACATCAACGAAGACAGATATAGCTATTGAAGAAACAACAACGACCACTGGAAAACCAACTACGAGCACTGTTGTTGGAACAACTTCTCAAGATACACCGTATGATGGTGCACAAGATGACGACGGTAAGAAATATATACGAAGCAAAACGTTTAAATATCGACGTCGTTCTTCTCAATACCTCATCTTTCTAATGATCATACCGACAGTTACTTCTCTAAGTCAATTATTTCAAGGTCCATACATTTATTCAATATATTAGCCATATTGAATCATTGGAGATGTTTTCAGAAATGTTACCACAACATGCAAATATATAAATTTCTACAAACGATTGTCATAGTATTAACAAAATATCGGTAGATATGGAATTTTAAATTAGACAATGTCGTTACATTTACCCTATTTATGATTTTATTTTGGCTGACAAGAACAGTGAATAGAGAATTTGAAATTAGACACCACCGTT
>CAXHKU010000471.1:0-16193 GCA_964017125.1 Flabesymbios commensalis
AACGACTTATGCGAGCGCAGCGAACTGCTGTATTCTGCAAGTAGCCTAGTACTAGGCTGATATAGCGCTAGCCGTTGTCACGGTTGAAAAACTACGAAGAAGTGTTAATAACAAGGACAAACTCAAGCTTCAAAACTATACTTGTTTTTTTCTACATGTTCTACACCCAGTTGTGGCTTCTGCAATGAGGTCGCTGGAGGCCAAGATTGTAGTATTGGGCTCGCAAGGTAGACTACCCCTCAGTACTGTACACTTAATGAATGGCAGTCAACTCATCCCCAATACAAACTCATCCCCCATACAAACCCAACCCCAGTTCACACCCGGGTAGACCAACTCAACCCCAACGGCCGTGAAGGCTTTACCAACTTATCCCCTCCAGGCGTCAATACCTGACCAACTCATCCCCAGCCATTGGCCAAGTGTTACCAACTCATCCCCACCTCATGACAATATTGTGGGCTATAGTATATCTGATTTGTTTTAAAGTTGACCTGGCTAATGCCAGCGATTACTCAAAATTTGCTGAGTGTAATAAAAACATATTTATTATTAGAAACAATATATTTTATTTTAAAAAAATATTATAACATGTAGAAATATTAACAATAATTAAAAAATACCAGGTCGCATGATTATAAAACGTGAAATAAACAAAATATATATAAAACATAGTATTTATTAAAAAAAATATTAGGCCCTATAGCATGTAGACATATCACCATTAAACTAAAGATAGCAGGTCACATGATTATAAAAACATGAAATATACATAAATATACACATATTCGATGACAATATTCAAATATATCCAGGGGTCTTAACTGTGAACTAACAGCAGTAGCCGCTCGTGAAATGTTGACGGCTTGGATGAGTTGCGAGTCTTTAGTGAACTCACCTGCTCCACCCCTTGCACCTAATATGATGAGGATTCTTGTGCTAATTCAGACCTGTCAGCGAGAGCCGCTCGTGAAATGTCAACGGCTTTGATGCATTATGATTCTTTGATTAATTGCTCTACTAATACTTGCGAAATGTCAAAGAAAATCTGATGCGCTGAAGGGGTCAGATACGATTGCAATTTTAGTATTTTATAGCAAATAAACAAGTGACATACCCAGTATATATCTGATATTAATTAACAAATAAACAGTACATGTCATATCACTCTGTCGAGTTGTAACCCTTCACAAATGTTGAAGACGAACAATAACTAGTACAATCACAGTTATATTTAATTATATTTTTTTATATTATATATAATTATTTAAACAACTGATTCGCCGACACCATATTTACGAGTAACAGAAAAAAAAAGGTAACTATTAGTAAAGGTATATTTATTTGGCTAATATTAAAAAGTAACATAGTAGTGCTAAAGACTTAAAGGGTTAACTATAAAAATATGTATCAAGAATTATTAACAATTTATAATAATAGACTGGCAAAATAACAACATTACTGACTTATTAATTGGCTAATATTTAAAAGTAACATGGCTGTGCTAAAGAATTAAAGGGTTAACTATAAAATTATAGTAAAAAATTATTAGCTATTCATAACAATAGACTGGCGAAATAACAATAGCAGATAATATATAGTTTTAAAACACTGTTTTCTGTTATAATTCTGTTATTATTACAACACAGATCTTATTAGTCGTAAGTTAAAGACAAGTTAATACCAGCTCATCCCCAAAGGTGCAACACACATGACCACCTCATCCCCAGCCCTCCAACAGCTATAACCAACTCATCCCCTGCCCATCAACACCCATACTAACTCATCCCCTGATATACCGGGGGATGAGTTGGTATAGGGGATGAGTTGACTGCACACCCACTTATGTAGCAAAAGCCACCAGGAACAGTTTCTTTTGTACCCCCGTGGACAATAACGGGATAATAAATGATTCTGTCATTCAGTATGGGCGATAAGATGTGGTAACTGAATGATGAGGGTACAATAGAAACTCGGGAAAGAGTTTCTTATGTACCCCCTGGATAATAGTTTGTTTGTTTTGTTTGTTTGTTGAGTTAGTATAATAAACGTTTTTGTCATTCAGTATGAAATGAAATGTGATAACTGAATGACGGCAGGGGTGCAATATAAACTCTTTCCAGAAACTCTTTCCCACCCCAAAAATACATTTTAATTAAGCTTATCTAGTGAAGTAAGTTACTGTTTATGAATCCACTCAGCTGATTTTGAGATATTCTATCAGGTATTTTATATCATACATGTGTGAAAGCATTTTTAAAACAAGAGACAGAGTGGCTATTCATAATTTAATGCCTAATGTAAGTAGATTCAATAAATTTTAAAATTGTCTAATAAAATTATGCTTAGCCTCAACCCTTTTTTCGTAACTGCCGACATGCTAAAAGAAATATTTGACCACATTCCACAGTTTTCACTGAGCAAGAAAAATGCTGTGCTAGATCAAAATCTGAACTAAAGATGGCACCTCAATGCTGCAAATTGTTATGGGGGTAACAGAATCTAAAACATCACCCAGACACTTGAATTTTTTGAAGCAGCTAAAGAAAACTACTGAGATTATGCCGCTGTTGAGAGTTTCAGTTTTTAGATACATCAGTAACAGTAGCAAATATACCACATATGCACAAAACAATCAGAAATTTGGGCATAGCCTCCGGCCTCCGTTTTTTTATTTTTCAAGTCCACAAGGGGGTCATGGAAGAAGAAAAATGTTGATGGATTCTCATCCTCAGCTATGAAACTTCTATTTTTACCCTCTGTGCGCCCCATGAGGGAAGTGCAGGGCAGGCAAACAAAACTTCACCCAGGATTAGCCCTGGGCAAACTAGTGCAGCCTTCCCCAGGTACGATATCTCAATTCTTTGAGATTCCCACAATGTTTTGTCCAAACGGTCTTGATCATGTTAATGATGAATATATTGCCATGTAAACAAAACAAGTAAGCAATATACAGCACCTTGCGCCACATATCCTCACGTCTTGGAGGGTGAGATCAAAGCAATCGCCGATAATTGGTGTCTTATAGTCAGGACATAGGGGGATACACCTGCAACACTGATTGTCTGCCCAACGCTGGGCCGACGGCATCAACATGTGGCCCAATGCTGTAAGAACATTCAACCGTCCTTTAGCAGGCTGTTTAGGTATACAAAAAGTTTGTTTGGGTTTTAAGCGGATTCATAGAAATGTTAATAAAAAATATTTTTTAAATCCAAAAACTCTGAAAAAAATAAAAACCTTATTTTCACACTACCTCATTACAAAACTAAAAACGAAAATTGGTGTCATCCCAATGAGCTGCTTTATTAAGTCAATATGATCTTGATATGATCTTGGAAAAAAAAATACTGGTGGTTCGTAGTTCGTACATTTATATTAAAAACTAGTATTAATGATGACTGGTTAGTTGCTTGATTTGGTTCTTTTCAGCAAGGAGTGAGCTTTAATTTTTTCAGCACTATACTTTTTTTTGCATATATATAACAACTTCACTGAAATAGATGTGAAAAGTGTGTCATGAGAAAACCCTACAAGATTTTACAAATGGTGTTGAGTTTGTATCCATCTGTTTAATTTATGTCAAGCGTTGATAAATGTATCATTTTGCTCATAATCAAAAAAAAATTGTCCAAATATTCTGAAAACTAACATTATTTCTCAACTGTTTTTTGCGGAAGGGCTTGTTTCATATTCGAGAAAGTGAAGAACTATTATATAATGTGATTGCAGTATATATTATTCCGTGCTAATTAAAACCAGCGCAAAAATTGAATCTCATTATAATCTATTACAGTATCTTGTTATCTCGATCATTTTTTGTCAGCAAGTTTAAAAATTCAGGTACTCGCGTTTAAAGCAGTACGTTGATTAGATTGCTTGTTCATATACATTGTTCCGAACTGTTCAAAGACAGTGTATATTGCTGCCTACGATATGCAATTATTATTATTATACTATCTTGTTCCTATATGTAGTAAATTGACTGTTATTTACAGGCAGCTTGGAAATAACCATTTGATCCTATTATTATGGGTATTTTTCATTCATTAGAAGCTGGAAATTACATCAGCAACATAAGCAGTAGCCTATTATCAATGCAACCCTTATGAAAGTGCTAGACGTTGTTACTGGCACAGGTAAATGGTCATAGGGTTGTTCACAAATGTGATGATTTCGATGAGGTAATTAGGCTATCTGACTTTCTGACTAATGGACCTTCTGACAAACGGGCCTTCTGACTAATCATCCCTACTGGTTTTCTGACTAATGGGCCTTCTGACTAATGGGCCTACTGACTAACGGCCCTTCTCAGTAAAAGGCGGACACCTAGCATACCAGCTGGATCAGTTCCGATTCCCTGTTTGTTCAAAAGAAAAATAAATAATCTAGATACTTTTTATCTATTGTGTCAAAATTGCTTCATACATGTCTAGCCCTGGCTCTCAAAATATTTTTCTTTTTATATGAATCAGGTGTTGGGAAAACAAGTGTGGTTGTACGATATGTAGCAAATACATTTGAAAAGCATGTAAGTCCAACCATCGGTGCCTCTTTCTTCACATGTAAAATGTAAGTACACATTTTTACAATGAATATATAGTATAATATACATACCATAGTATAGTGTGTATATTATACAATTGTATTTAATGTTTCATCTTCTAAGGACTTAATACAGTGCACTTTTATGTGGAAAATCATGTCTTTTTACCTGGAATATCATGAACTCTAATTATTATTATAAGTGATGCAAGTGCAAAAATATGGTGAATATATGCCTGTATGCTGAGCCGCACAGGTCCAAGTACAAAAATTGTTGTTGGGTGGTGATATATATATATGATAGAATCTTGCATATTGACCAAGCTTTCAAATATTCTACTTCACTTCTACTGCAGCCCCATTCCATACCAATCTTGGCATACATCAGAAATCAATCAAGTAGTATCTTGTTGGCATCATCACCTAATTTGGTGTCTTTGTAATTTCCAGAAAAAAAACACGTTTTCTTAAAAGGTGCAAGAGCCTCAGGTTTTCCTGCAGGATAAAGACCGTGAAATGTGTGCTTTTTCGCCCACCCCGAAAAGGCCCTCCAGAAATCCCTGAGCCTCGACTAGGTTTGTTTAGAGCCAAAACAAAAAATCCATATTTGGCCAGCATATCTTATCAATATGCTGTTCCAGCATTCAGACTGTTTGAAGCCACTGCTGAGTAGGTAAAAAAATCATAGGACTACATTTATTAATTTGTTTTATTATTTTTTTGTTGCAGGCAAATGGATAACTACAGGGTCAAATTACAAGTCTGGGACACAGCGGGACAGGAAAGATTCCGATCAATGGTAAATTCTATGAAATTGATTTCACGTTGATTAAATTTATGATAATACATGTACTAAATGGATAGACAAGGATGGGGGCTACTGAGGGCTGAGTGGAGGAGGGGGGGTGATGTAGAGGAGCATGCAGCGCATAGCCCTGCATGTAATTAATGTAGATACACTGGTTACGAGGCTGCCATTAACACCTGGTCACATTGAGAAGGGAGAAACAAAGATATTTATCTGAAAACTTCATGCAGGATCAGGGGGGTTCTAACCCGGGATTCATGCATGACTGGCGAAGCAGTCAGGCGCTCTAGCAAAGCACCAATCCCCCTGGAGGTGAGTAGTGCAAAGCCAAAAGGCAATATCTGCAGATACATGTACTGCCCTTTGGCTTTACACAGCAGTATACCACTTGGTTCACTGCACACATTGTTGTCCATCAGCTGTGATTATGTAATACATTGTGACCTCATTCTGACTGTGAACTATATTTATTTAATTTCAAAAAAATATCTTAATATTAAAATTACATTTTTCCCTTTGAAACTATCCAAGATTGATATATTAAATACATACATGTATTTCCCCAGCCCCAAAATTGACGAAAGGACGATCAATTTTGTAAGTCAGGAATACCTTTGACACCAACCTAGAATGGAAGCATGTCAAGAGACATTGGCCAAATTTTGGTTCACCGTTTACAACGCTGGCCCAACATCACACCATCATCAATCATTGGCTTATGACACATCTCGCCCCACTGTTCTGAATTCCTTAATCACTCACATCGTTATTTTTTCACTGTCTTCGGTGACAATAAGTAGCTCAGTTCAATTTCTGTTCACGGAAAAACGCGATAGGGGGGCCTACATGGAACAAATGTTGTTTCAATGCTTGGCCAGCTTCGCAGATAGTGGCCCAACATTGAACCAGTATAGCACCAAATTAGTGATTTTTGGTTGGATACAGTGTCAGGTCTGGTGACCCCTTGGGTGCTAGCGTGTAGTAATATTCAGCGAATCACGTTCGTAGACCAACAGTCCAACACTACATTAACATTAATCAGTTATTCCCGTATTTTATATTTTGGACAAGCATGTCCAAAATTAAACTTCGTCCTCATGTTATTTCTCGCCTAACTGTTAAATAAGCAACACACAATTTAAAAACGTACGCAGTTCTAGTATATGGACATGTTGACATAAAATTATGGATATATGCATAATATCAAGGACCCAGAATGAAAATGACGATTTTGGCCTGATTGTGTCGCCTGATTGTGTCACTGGTCTCATTGATCTCAGTAAGCCACCTTTCCCAAGAGAGGAGAGGGTGTACCGCAAGATATATAGTATTGAGGCCTCCTCTTTTAGCTCAGACATATTAATAGTGCAAGAGCATTAGGGTTGAACCTGGAATAAAATTGCAGAAAGCTGATTTTTTCAGGAATGATACATGGACATCTCCTCATACGAATTCCGAAGATGCCCCAAAAATTCCCCTTGTGCATTTTTTTTAATTCAAGATGGCCGCCACCATGTAACGCTATTTTCGAAAAAAACAGGGGTATACCATAATTCCGCATTTTTGCAGTTCGAAAAAATATTTAGGTGTCTCTACTTATGTTTGAGGACACAAAGAGTTTATCCAGATGATCTGAAATGATATCAGTACTTTTCTCAATACCAAAAATCAATACCATATTGATATACTGAGTATGTTGAGCGATCTCTCAATTAAAAAAACGAAAATATGAGGTAACTATTTCGTTGTTGAGCCTAAAATGTATTTTTTGTCTAAACCCATGGAGTCTAGCACTTATTTAGATTACCAATATTTTATTATATTGAATTTATCAACATAAATCCCACATACCGGTAGTTCAATGTTATGTAACACCATATAACGTCATTTTTCCCCCCAAAAAAGGAATATACCACAATTCCTCACTTTTGCAGTTAAAAAAAAATATTTTGGTGCCTCTACACAAAAAGCTCATCAACAGGTTCAGAATTGATATCATTCCTTTTCTTATCTCCACAAATCCAAGATGGCGACCATTATGTGAAGCGTTCCCCCCCCCCCCCCCCTCAGAAAATCACGTACATGCCATAATCATCATGTTGTTGAAACTTTTTTTTCAGGGCCATGGAATCTAGAATATATTTCCATCATCAATTTTTAGCTCCCGCCGTCACCGTAGGTGAGCGAAGGGCTCGAGCTATGGATTCTACCTCCGTTTTTTTTTTGCCTCTTCTTTTGCCTATAACTTTGTGAGAAAATAAGCTAGGATAACAATTTTTGGTATGTGGGTTACTTCCAGGTGGCTAATGGACGGGTTTAAATATTTTTAATCTGAATTCAATACGCAAGGTTGCAGAGGAGAAAATGATGATGTGACGGCGTTGGGCCGTCCGTAAACAATTCGTTTCCGGTGCATATCTCTGAAAGTACTTGTCCGATTGTCTTCAAATTTTACACACAACACCCCTAGGGGGTCTAGTTGTGCCTTTTGGGGTATTTGAACTTTGACCTACTTCTGGTTCAGAACTATGACCTATTTAGACGTTTTGACGCGCACTTCGTTTCCGGAGCAGATCTCGAAAAGTACTGGGCCGATGACAGTCATATTGCACATACATGTTCTCTAAAGTCCCTAGTTGTGCCTTTTCAGGTTTTTGGACCTTGACCTTGAAGTTGACCCAGCACTTTGACCTAATTTATAACATCGGTAAATCCGACTGAAAGATTTTGCGGAATATCATGAAAACCGCTCAAGATAGCTACACCATTACTATAAAACAAATTGTGAGGTTTCAGGAGAGGATGCATCTTGAAAAATTTCAAGTCGATAAAATTTTATCAAAATGGCCGCCTATCGGCCATTATTCACCTCGACAGGCCTGATATTGCGGAATATCATGAAAACCGCTCAAGATAGCTACACCATTAATATCAAATAAATTGTAAGGTTTCAGGAGAGGATGCATCCTGAAAAAATTAAAGTTGAGAAAATTCAAAATGGCCGCCTATCAGCCATTATTCACCTCGACAGGCCTGATATTGTGGAATATCATGAAAACCGCTCAAGATATCTACACCATTACTATAAAACAAATTGTAAGGCTTCAGGAGAGGATGTATTTTGAAAAAAATCATTTTGTCAAAGTTCAAAATGGCCGCCAATCAGCCATTATTCACTTTCACATGGCCGTTATTTGGTAACCGTGCTAGATGGCTAGACCATTACTATAAAACAAAGTGTGAGTTTTCGGGGGAGGACGCACCCTGAAAATTTTTAACTTACGAATTCAAATAGCAGACAATCAGCATTATTTACCTCGATAGGCCTGATATAATGTGAACCGTGCTAGATAGCTAGACCATTCTTTAAAAAAAAATGTGTTGTTTCGGGAGAGGATGCCTTTTAAAAACTTTCAACTCAATCAAATTCAAAATGGCCGCCTATCGGCCACTATTTACTTTCACATTGCTGATATTTGGTAAACCATGTTAGAGCTGGACCACTACTATGAAACAAAATGTGAGATTTCAGGAGAGGATGCATCTTGATGCATTTTATTTTCCTACCGTAAAATTTCTAATTGTAGCCGCATCTCCAATAGAAGCCGCCCCGCAAACTTTAAAAAAAATACAATTTTTTTACAAAAAGTTTCCTACTTTGAAAACCTCCAATTGAAGCCGCATGGCGACTTTTGGGATTTGTCAAAAACCAAAACTATTTTCATATCTTATAAAAAGGACAATGACCAGGTGTTTATTGAGACGCCGGCGCTAGCTACTCTAACGGCGCTAATAGAGCACACGCTTTATAAGCCCAGATAGCTTCTAACCCTTTACAGACATGAGGTGTTATATTCACATACAACATGTACAATGTGTGACTATAGCGCAGGTAATGTAAGCCTACATATACCGGTATACACTAGAATGGTTATTTGTGGTCTTCACCGTTAAGCATGTTAAACCAGCATCACCGTGTGTGGACCAGCCATGTAGGCCTTCACAAACAGTGTATGGCTAAAGTTGATATTTCCCACACAGTTCATCAACATTAGGAGAGGGAGGTGGGTGCGTTGCCGCATGCTTATTTGGGCAACGCCAACTGCTTGTTCACTGTAGATTTGTCAACATTTAGCTGACTCTGCATCGACATCTCGTGCAAGCTGTAGAGTCAGCAACTGGTCAAGTGACGACGCGCTCGCCGTTCCCATGACTGACAGCTCACGTCTGGAGAGGGGTGTTGGTACTGACTGACAAGCTGTGTTGTAACACAATTATCAGATTATGACGGTGTCTACCACTGTCTACACGGCGTCGCACTGTCTAGAACGCAACATGCCAAATACTACACGCTGACATTCAGTGTGCTATAGACATGATGTACATTATTATTTATATAATTATGCATGTCGCATCTTTTTAATAGATTCTCTGAACGATTTGCAATGTAAAACATGTTTAATTAGCGCTATGTAAATTAAACTTCCCGACTAATTTAAGCATCAAATCGATTTATATGGCATATGTCTTTATATGAGCATTGGACATGAAGGGTTGGGTGATCGCTACCGGCAATTGAGATTCATAGCCGCGCTGTGGGTGATTCAATTTTTCACGCAAAACCTCCAATAGAAGCTGCAACTGGACTTTCGGCATTGGGCACTGGAAAATGATTTTTTAAATTCTAATTAAAGCCGCGGCTACAATTGGAAATTTTACGGTAATTATAAATTCTTCCTTTTGCTAATAAGAAAAAGGCTTGTGGTGGGCGCATCCGCATTTAAGAACCTTCACCTAATTAACCCTCTAAAGCCTCCTGATGAAAACTACATGTAACTTAATTCTTTACACTTTTTTCGTAAGCTGTTTTAACAGTAGACTCTCAGTAGACTCTATATGACATTTTTTACAATTTATCACTCATCTCAGGTAATTTTCATACACTTACAAGTCGATCAGTGCGACAGTAAGTCGGTCCTTGTATTGGATGGAAGATGGTTAATCCAGGCCTGAAAAGGTTGAAAAATGAATTTTAAGTCTAATTTTAACACTCAAATAGTCTAATATTAGCTACTGAAGTCTTGGCCTAGATGATAGCTATACACGAAATAATAGGCATAGCTAGCCTACTGCAAGGTACAAAGTCAGCCTGTTCTGTGTGCAATATTTTTTTCTGGGTTAAATTATCTCCCTCAGGTATTTGTGCTATGTCACTGTTACAAAGCCCTATTATCTGATTATCTAGCTAGGTTACATTGCATTAGGCCTACTACGTACGGCAGGCAAACATTATAGTAACTATATATGTTTGCCTGTCGTCTGTAACTGTATTAAGATAGGCCTCCTATATTAAGTCCCGTAAAATGTGAATATAACTCTAAATTTCTTAGAATGTTTTTTTTTTAGGCTGGGCCGGGTTGTACGCACGTGCGTACGTGCGTACATGCTGGCTACGCCACTGCAGCTTATAGATACCAGCAAGAATCTACACTGTATAACACACCATCTTGATATCAGTGATTAGGTAATGTGTTTGTATACTGTAGATCTGGTAATATTCGTGAGGTTTTAATTTTTGCGAGGAGGACTAATTCGCAAATTTAAGAATCTCGCGAAAATTATTAGGCCTATTAATGTAGCGCTACCTATCATCGGAAATGACAATTACGGTACTACGGTGAGCTTTAACTACAGCCTCTATGAAGACTCAACAACAATGTATATCCTAACCGATAGTGTGTGAGCGTGAATAAAAATAATGCTGGAATAGAGTATAATCATCGATGTGCATATTTAACGACCATGATGTACAATTGGTGATCGATTTGAGTGCTATGCAAGTCCGTACCCGTACCTGCTATTGATGACTAAAATCGTTTTGCTAATTACTATTAATTTGTATATAACAATACCGCTGTCCACTGTCACCATGCCAACGAACTCTGGAAGTTAAAACAGTGCTGATTAAACGATGGCCTGGTATTTCCAGTTTTGACCCAACAGTCGCGCAAGGACGCGTGTGAGTTGAGAAGGTAGGCTCGTGTCGTGACCTGAGGTAGACCCGCTGTGAGGTAGACCCATTGGATTACGCCTACTTGTGATAAAGATGGATAAGGGGATTCGTTGATTTCACGGCTAAGTAAGTGCCATTAAAACATGACATTTCAGCTCAGAAACTATCAGTTGGATCTAATTACAACCTATTTTTTTTTAAAAATCACAAATTCGCGAAAATTGAAACACGAGAAAATTACCAGATCTACAGAATATAACAACAATAACAAAGGGCGGGGGCCCTGTTGAAAGGCCCAGAATAAATAATAATTGCACTTCTACTTTTGTAATATTAATTACATTGTAGTCCTGTAAACTGATTCTGTGTCAAACATTTTTCATTAAGTTCAGTACTTTAGAATGTTTGTAAAATCAGCAAATGATGGGAATCGAACATATAATATGGATATGATGAATAGGATATAAATACATAGTACCGGGTGTATAGGCCTATACATATTTCCTTTTCATGATAATTTATTTTAGAACATAGATATACATTCTCTGACACATCTGTAGCTGATATTTTGCAATGCTGTTGACAAGCGTCAAGGCCCCTGGGCCTCTTGTTTTACTTGTCAGGATTTTAGCTGATATTTCAGTTTTGCTCATTTTGGCTATTATCAAAATTTTGTAATATGGTTATACAGCTTCTATCTTTTGTGTATGTTCAGTGGCCCTGAGAATTGTTTCAACAAAATTCAAGATGGCCGACGAATCCCATGTTACTTTGAAGAGCTTAAACTGTTTCACCAATTTGTTCCGAAGAAGCAACTAACCCTGGCCATATGTTGATTAGATTTTGGTGTGATTCTGACATCACATTTTCAAGTGGTTTACATAAAAATTTGGTGACAGTACTGTACAGTAATTATCCGTTATAGCACGAATCGTTACTACACGAATCGGATATAACACGATGCAACCATGGATCTCAAAATTTTACACTATCTTTTTCACAATTTTTCTGGAAAAATTGTGTTATAAATATTTGAACATCCAATTAAGCATGAAATTGCACGCCAACTCCACTTGTTAATCGTGCCGTAGCGGTAGGCCGTATCCTTCATGCATGACGCTCATGCATAGTCGCCGGCAAATAGTATTGCACAGCACACCCTTTTAGAACAACAGTATCTCATTTTGTATGTGAGCATAAATTCAATTCAAACACGAATCGTGTGATAGATAATGTAAAACGAATAGGACGTGCACGATTTGATCTCAGAAATGTATTTATTTCATTAAATTAACCTAATGTGGCGTGTTTAGCAAAAGAACATGTTTATTTAAATGGTGTAATAAAAATATTATAACACGGATAATAATGTTTTTACATGTTTTTTTAATCTGTATTAAAATCTTCTAACACGAGTATGGTGATTCTGAAAGTTTTTAAAATCGCGTGTAATGACATATTATAAAACGAATATGATGTGTTTTATATCGTGTTATAAAATATTATAACACAAATATGGTGTTTCTGCATGTTTTTAAAGTCGCGTGTATTGAAATATTATAGCACAAATATTATGTGTTTCATATTGTGTAATATAATAATATAACACAAATATGGTGTTTCTGCATGTTTTTGAAATCGCGTTTAATGAAGCATTATAACAAGAATATGATGTGTTTTATATCGTGTTATAAAATTTTATAACACGAATATGGTGTTTTTTATATAGTGTTATAAATAAAATATTATAACACGAATATGACTTGCATGATTTGATGTCAGTAATCCTAGCTAACAAATAAAATTGACTTAATTCAGCAGGTTTAACTGAAAAAAATGGTTGTTTTTAAATCACGTAATAAAATAGGTGGCCAGAGGTGATGACACGCCGATCGTTTGATGAATGCCACTTCTTCACAATTGACATTGTGCAATGTCGAGCAGCGTTCTCGTTTGTATTGCAAGGTGTTATGTTCGTGACAATTTTGTGAAGCACATCATGTTTCTTGACGTGTAGTACACTGTTAAGTACTACATGGTTAACCCTTGAATTATTTATTGTCGTTTTATTCCACTCCTAATTATTTAAAATAAACGTACATCTTATATGAACTTGATCTCTTGGGATCAAAACGTTTATCGACCTTGGCGGGCAGTTAAGCAATCTTGGCGCCGTCAGTGAACTGAAAGCAGTGGCTAGATGATGCTTAAATATTGGCCTAGCATTAGAGATGCCGGCCCGTCATTGTAACAACATTGTTCGGTCGCTTGGCCATGTTAACCTTTTTACACCCATCAAACCCGATTCATGTAAATTTAAAACCCAGTTTTTGTCAGAACAACAATACTACCAAGTACGGCTACAAAACTGCTACACCATGTTTCTGCAGCACGTTATTTTATGCAATAGATATATTTATATAATAATGAGGACTATGTTGTTCTAATTGTGAATTATTATTGTTTTAGTTTTGATGACTTAGTGACCGCAAGGTTAGTGTCTGCAGTACGGCAATGTGTGTTGGTGCTGGTTATATTTTCATATAGACTGGTGTATTGCAGATGTGAAATACACGGTTTAGCTCGGTGTTCTATCAAGTGTGTGGAATCACCCGTGACAAGTGATCAGTACATGTATTGATCAGTTTATTTTGGAGTCAGTTAGATTGACAGCCTTGTTCCAACGCTGATTGGTCAATATCTCACCTGACCACGTCTCTGGCCCAGCATTAAATCAGCACTGGTTCATTTGCGGGCAGTCACACGATAATCGGCGCCGTCAGTGAACGTGAGCGTCTCAAACCATTTCACTCCTACAGACTTGGTAGTTATCCTATGAATAATATAACATCAGTGATATGCTGTTTTATTACACGATTTGGAAAAACATAATATTCATGTTGTAGTAATTGATTGCACGATATAAAAAATGCAAAGACATTGTGTTCGTTGTGTTCAAACGCTGATTGGTCAACACCCGCCTCCCATCGCACCGTGCCGTGTCAGGATGATTGTCTCGTATGATCTCGCGTTCAGAGTGATATTTCACAAGATTTTGAAAAGCACACCTCTACCCTCAAAACGATGACGTCATTAAACACGGTACATGGCACAGACTTGTATACACAGCGTCACTCTGTTCGCAAATCCTGTATTCCTGATTCAACTAATTTGACTTCTACTGTTTATATTAGGCACATTCAACCAGTTCACATTTTTATTATGTACAAATAATAATTAATATAAATATATTTGTTCAGTAAATAAGGCCGAGAAATACTGTTATGCTACAAGCTAGTATAGTGTCCCGTGTCAGTTATTTATATTACCTCATCCTGTGTATCTCCAGTCATATCGACCAAGTAGTACTAGATAAAATCAGGCCATTTCCTATAGCACGATCGTGTTATATCGACTAACTACTGTATTTCTTTATAATTAATGTACCATGTGGGGCGGGTGGAGACGCAAGCTTTGCCCCTCAGGCAAATCTAGTTTCATTCTGTATTGAATACCACCGCCCATGTTGGTAAGGACAAGAAACACATGCACTCTAAAACTGACTATTTATGGCCTTTTTTTCTCTGCTGTATGCATGACGTCATCTAATTCCTTATGAGTGGGGACTTTTAATTGGTCTACTGTCATTGTTGAAGAAAATGGCGCAGTAACCTAATTTTTTTTGTCCTCCGACACTTTTTTTATGAAAAAATAAAAAAGAACATAACGTGACTTTGTTTTTAATTCGTCCTCCGACAGTCCGATCTAGACAAAAAAATCGTAACCAGGAAATTAAAAAACTGTGGTCTTTTAAAGGCATAAAAGACTAATCGTATAGTCTCCTTCTATTATCTCTCATTACACGCCACCTCGGCGTCATTAGACTTATATAAAATACAAACTTTTAATTAAGCTACAGCATAAATAAACATTCTTAAAGTTTCCTACATTGAAGTATAATCTGGTATAGAGTTTCCAAAACATGACTTTCAGTTTAATTATGATACAAATTGCCGCATATGTGGCCATACTGCATCATTCATGACTCATATATATGTCTTGATGATTGTATCGCCGAATGGAATTCAAACTGTCGCCATTTGAATTTGTGTAAACATGCCATATGCTAATTCTAGTCAGGTGAACGTGGCGTACACAAGCCAAGCTAGCAGACACACACCATCCACATGTCATTAAACAAGAGGGAGATCTCTGCTATTATAAAATGTGGGGGTTGTTGAAATCCGTCAATCGGCATCTAGCCCCAGGCCTATTCAACAATATCAATTATATTCGCCCACAATATCTTATATAACTCCACATCCCTTCCCCTGATTTAACAACATGAGCCGCAGACACAACAAATCAACCCACGTGACCAAGCCTACTACTGAGAACCAACACATTTCAGAACAACATGAAACGCAGACACAACAAATCAACCCACGTGACCAAGCCTACTACTGAGAACCAACACATTTCAAAAGACTGTATTATTGCACTAAGGTGTTTTCTTCATTTCCAACTCACACAGTGTATTTTTTAAGGTATGGTCTCAACTGATAATTGTACATAAATGATATAGGCCTACAACTCGTGTAGGCCTACAGTAGTGGCCAGTAGTCTACTATACAGTAACTGATATGCCTACCATATATGGTGATGACAGAGATAGCTGACGAGGTCGCAGGTCACAGCCCCTCACAGAAACAAAGTGTCAGACGATGTTCTGCCGAGCGATAGTGAATGATTTCTCAGATCAATCGTTTTTTTATCTAGTTTATAATATAGGCCTTGGCCTACTATAACACCCTCTTAAAAATGCCA
>CAXHKU010000472.1:0-23000 GCA_964017125.1 Flabesymbios commensalis
AATGACAACTGTAAAGTATGGCATCCAAAGCATAAAAAGACCAGTAAATCAGATTTGCCATGTGAACAGTCACTAAACCTAGGCACTATAACTGAAAAAAATAACAATGTCTAATATTTTCTCCCCTGAATGTTACTCTGATGGAGGTCCAGGTTATCTTCACCTAATTGCTGATTGATATAATTTGTTACGTGAATAAGGGGTCCTCTAGTATCTGAAACACATTTTGGTGTTTTGAAACACATGTAGCAAGCATCATCTAAATGTGGGGTATTGAAAGACCTAACGCATGTGCGCAACTCCATTTTAGGTTTTTTGAAACACATGTTGGTGTTTTGAAACACATATCGATCAACATCCAAATGTGGGATATCGAAACACCTAACGCATGTGTGTTATTCCATTTTACGTTCTTTGAAACAAATTTTAGTGTTTTGAAAAACGAATCAAGCAACAACCAAATGTGGTGTGTCGAAACACCTAAAGCATGTGTGTAACTCTATTTCAAGTGTTTTGAAACTTTCTTTTTTACAGTGTAGTGTGGGATAGCCCCGGGGGATAGCCAGATCAAATAGGTGAGATTTAAGTAATTTCCTGAATGTTAAAATTGTTTCGGCATTACATACAGGCACAGGCAGGGCGTTATTCCCCAATGAAAAGGTAATATTGAGCTATTTCAGTCTGTCATGGATGACTATAGGCCCATATGCAATGGAAAACAACACGAGAACAACACATACATGTATAGTGTCAATGTAATTTTCAGCGTAAATGTTAAATTGTTTTGATAATA
The DNA here is from genome assembly GCA_964017125.1 of Flabesymbios commensalis. Classification (NCBI taxonomy): domain Eukaryota; kingdom Metazoa; phylum Annelida; class Polychaeta; order Terebellida; family Flabelligeridae; genus Flabesymbios; species Flabesymbios commensalis. The sequence goes on from CAXHKU010000472.1 coordinate 794, forward strand.
CAGCTATTTAAATACTATTGAAGAATTTTTTCAAAATTCTGCTGGGAAAAGTGGGGAGGAGCCGGGTCCCCACACCCTTGAAACTGGCAATGCAAAAATGTAACTTTCCGGCTGATTTCACTGAAAATGACTTTGAAATGACCTCAACGTTACCTAGCCTATATATTGTAAGCCTACCCATAGAAAGGGTAACTCCAACCCATGTCAAACCTTGCACCGGAGGTATAGGGTCCCTCTCCTGGAATAGCAGTATATTATTAAGGCTATGTTCCAAATTGCTTCAATGTACCTGTTTTCAGGTCCAAGTTTTAGTATCGGGCCAGTACTACAGGGCACTTACTGCCAGTAGTGAGGGGGTCAAATGCGTATCATCTGTGTGAATCACAAATGTACTGTATAAAAATAGCGTTATGATGTTAATAATGCCTTATCAATGTCATGTCACTGTAATTATTTATTATAACAGGATTGATGAGGTCCAATAATACAATTTGTGGTCTAAGCCGATCGTGTTATATGCAATGGCCTGATCTGATCTAGTACTACACAAGGCGTTGGCCCAATGTTGGGCTAATGTTGGACCAGCGTCGAATGACGGTAAATACACAGGATACGGTAATATAATAGCTGACACAGGAAACTATAATACTGTAGCTTATCAGCTGCTAATAGCACAACGTTACTTAATGGACAAATATCGGAGTTTATAAGTTATATTAATTTTTATTTGTGTAAATAGTCTAATAAAAATGTGAATTGGTTTAATTTGTCTGATATAAACAGTAAAAGTAAAATTAGTGGAATCAGTGAATACGGGACCAGAGTGAGGCTGTGTATAAGAGGGCATGTCATGGGCAGTCGTTGTTTTTCTACTCTTAACTAGGGCCCAGGGCCATCTTATAACCTGCGAACTACTTTCGAATCGATATTTTACTACGGCATCAATTCCAAAGTGTGTGGCCTAGGGCCATCCAAATTAGGTGTACTTAAACTTTAATAAACCATGCTTAGATGGCCCCAGGCCACACAACTGATACGTAGATGGCCCCAAGCCACACACTTCAAATAAATGGCCCCAGGCCACACACTTTAAGTTGATGGCCCCAGGCCACACACTTTACCTTGATAGCTCCAGGCCACACATTATCAGTTGATGCCCCAGGCCCACATACTTCAAATAGATGGCCCCAGGCCACAGACTTTAACTTGATGGCCCCAGGCCACACACTATCAGTTGATGGCCCCAGGCCACATACTTGGTGTTATCTGGGCCTACTTAAAGTACCGGTATGTGGCCTGCGGCCATCCATTTGAAGTGTGTGTCATGGAACCATCAACTAAAAGGTGTGTGGCCTGGGGCCATCTATTTAAAGTGTGTGGCCTGGAGCCATCAACTGAAACTGTGTGGTCTGGGAGCATATCTAATAAAGTGTGTGGCCTAGGGCCATCAACTAAGCGTGTATGGGGTGGGGCCATCAACTAAAAATGTGTGGCCTGGGGCCATCTATTTAAAGTGTGGCCTGGGGCCATCAATTGGAAGTGTGTGGCCTGGAGCTATCAACCTATAGTGTGTGGCCTGGGGCCATCAACTTAAATTAGTGTGTGGCCTGGGGCCATCAACTGAAAGTGTGTGGCCTGGGGCCATCAACTGAAAGTGTGTGGCCTGGGGTCATCAACCAAAAGTGTGTGGCCTGGGGCCATCAACTTAAAAAGTGTGTGGCTGCAGGCCGCATATGATAAGTTAAAGTATATGGCCTGGGGCCATCAACCTGAAGTGTGTGGCCTGGGGCCATCACCTTTTAAAATGTGTGGCTGCAGGCCGCATATAGGCTACTAAGTTGAAGTATATGGCCTGGGGCCATCTATTTAAAGTGTGTGGCCTGAGGCCATCCACCTATCAGGTGTTTGGCCTGGGGCCATCTATTTTGAAGAATGTGATCTTATTTGAGCGACATCCCAGTAAACACAAAACATTTGTAATTACACAACGCCGCCCCAGTGCTGATCCAACATTGTATAAATGCTTTTACAAATATTTAGTGTTTACTAGGATCTATGTGGCAAGAATGTCACGAGTGGGGGTGGTAAAGTGATCTGTTGCAATCCGCGTGAAGACGTAGTCCCAAGCAGAGAAATGAATGGCCCTGGGTCCTAGTTGAGAGTAAGTTAACAACAGCTGCATGTCATGGAGACTGTTTGATGACGTCATCATTTTGAGGGTAGGCCTACATGTGCTTGTCAATTAGATCTCGTGACATATCACTCCCAACGTGAGATCATACGAGACCTGCGATTGACACTGACACGGCCTGTGGAGATGGGAGGGGGGTGTGGAGAACGCCTATCAATCAGCATATCAATGCTAGCATATAAATATATTTATGCAACACAATTAAATCTATTACGCTAAAATAATGTATCAATTATTTAACAAAATGGCTTGTTTATTCAATCGTGTAATAAAGCATTATAAAACAAAATACTTTTTTTTTATTAGACAATAAAACATCACAACGCGAGCACGATGTTCCCTCTACATGTTTCAAAATCGTGTAATAAAACATTACAACACGAACACGATGTCTTCGCAATTTTTAATATCGTGCAATAGGCTAATTCACTACAACACAAATATTATGGGGTTTTTTCCAAAATCGTTTAATAAAACATCTCATCATTGATGTTGTTTTATTCATATAATAACTACCAAGCCTGTAGGCGTGAAATGGTGCGACATGCTGAACTTACAGACAGCGCCGAGCATTGCGTAACCGCCCGCCAATGGTCGGTAATAGTTTAGGTCCCAGGAGATAGGAGCTCATATTAGATTTATGTCTATTTAAAATAACCAGTGAATTACAAACACGGAGGTATATGTAATTCAAGCTTAAATGAGAGCTTACATATTTTAAACAGCGTAAATGAAAGGGCTCTAATCATATTGCCGCCCTGTAGTTTTAAAAAGTGTACTGCGCGTCAGGAAACATGATGTGCTCCACAGTATAGTAGCGAACATAACCACTGCCTTGGCAACAGCAAGTTGATCAGGTCGTGCATGCTACAATCATTAGATAATTAGATTACTCAGATGAATTGTGGCCGTCGTATTTTTGTTATTACACGATTAAAAACACGGAAAAGAACGATAAAAAAACATCCTATATTCGTGCTATTACAGGATTTTAAAAACTTGGAAAACACCACAATCGTGCTATAATCAGATAATACATGTACTTTATTACATGATTAAAAAACGTGTAAAAACGCCACACTCGCGCTATGATACCGTATTACCCGATTTAAAAAAACACAAAATTATTTGTGCTACAATATTTTATTACACGATTTGAACACGCTGCATTAAATTAATTAATTTATAAATATAGTTGAATTTCCGAGATCAAATTATGCACGTCAAATTACTTTATTACACGATTCGTGTAATAATATTGAGATACTGTTTTTCTAAAAGGGTGCTGTCATGTGCATTACCATTTGCCAGCGACGTCGCGTGAATGCCAAGCATGAAGGATCTAGCACGATTAACATGTGAAATTAGCTGAAAAATTCATGCTCAAACGGATGTTGAAATATTACAACACCATTTTTCCTTGCAAATGATAAAAAGATAGTGTAAAATGTTGGGATCCATGGTTGCATCATGTTATATCCGATTCGTGTAGTAACGATTCGTGCTATAACGGATACCTACTGTACAATGATGATCAATTAAATGAATAATAAACATTATAAATATATTAATGATTCTCTTGATATGAAATGTTGAAATATCACTGAGCCATAATCTTACAGGAGATGAAATTATAATCCTCTCCAAATCTGTTTGTGGTTATTGTGATTATTAGCAGCTGATCAGCGTTCGCCTTATCTGCTCAGAGCTAAACCACAAGCCGCCGTTAGTAAATTACCTGGCATTTTGAGCAGATTTGTTTACAACTCGTTATTGCAGGTCCTACAGTTATTAGGTTGTTTCTGTATCATCATGACCATATGTACAAGACGTATTGATACAAAACCAAACATTTTTTAAACTTTAGAGCATAAATACAGTTTTTCAGTCATTTTAATTAAGTTTCTCCGCTTTTAAGCATTTTGAGAGCGCTAGGTTTTGTCCCTGAATTGTGTGACCAATATATATAGGTTTATTAAGTTATTGGTGTCACTATCTCTATGTCATGTATATTAGTGATTTATCAAACATAGGCATAATCATATAAATTAAATACTAGTATATGTTAATATTATGGCCTATAGTTATAGCCTATATCTAGTATGCTAGTATGAGTATGCCCGGAATAATAGAAAAGGTTATTCTCGCAACAACAACAAAAATATTTTATTGGTATTACATCGTGATCTGACTGTTGGCATACTATCACTTGAGGGTTGGTAATCACCTTGGGGCAACGCGTTATAAGTAAACATAGTGGCGCTATAGGCCTTATCATTAATTATCTCAGGTCATTAATCGGGTCATGCTAATCTTCCTGCGTGCATTAACCCTAGCAGTACTGCAGCTTAACAATAACATTCTTTTTCATCTCAGTTGTGATTGTGGCGTGTTATTTCGAGGACATATCTGTTTTCGTAATCATTTGGGAAAATCTGTAAAAAATATATTATGTGCCATGATGATATTTACCGGTTGGAATACAGCCAATGACATTAGTTGTGCTGCGGTTATATCTAATCTTAAAAAAATATATGCGCCAGAAGTTATGCTGGCATTAGACTGGTGTAAATAGGAGCAAAATAGTGACCCAGAGTAGGAAGTCTGCCCATTTAGTATTCTCACCACTTTGAATCATTTTCGAGTATGGGGAATCGAATGTGAAGTCGTGTCAAGCCGATTTTTTCTCTAAAACGTTCTATTTCGCGATTTAAATTATCATGACGTAAAAAATCATATAATTAATAGATTAAATCTCGTCATAGACTCCATCACTATTAGTCTGGCAGAACTAGTAGCACTGGACCTCATTTTGGAGTGTAACGTTTTTGTATTGTTCATTATTGATGGTGAGGATATATGTATTCAGAATTTTCCGGACGACATCTTGTCATTCTTCTTCACTATTCCACAATTCAAGGGTCAAAGTTCACTTTCTAGGTCAAATATAACTTTTCAATAAATAAAGGTAGAAACAACTCTAATACCTCATTTTTGTGTAATTTTGACTGCAAAATTCATCTTTGGTCCGATTTTTTTCTGATTTGCAGTCATCTTTAAAAACAGAAGGTCAATTTCAAAGTCAAAAATTCAATTTTAAGGTAAAGTAAGCCGAAATATGATTTTACCAAATAAAGCTAGAAACAAGTGTAATGCCTCATTTTCTAGTGATTACAGCAAAATCCATTTCTGGTATTATTTTTGTGATTTGAGGTCATCCTCAAGGTCAGAAGGTCAATTTCAAGGTCAAATATATTTAACCATATGTACCATGCGAGAAAGTACTTCCCTGCAGCTTTGTTTCAAGTATTTATGATGTCATTTGAAATTTAATTTTAATGACAACATAATTAAATTCAAAATATTAGAATGTCATAGAACACAAAGTCAAAAAGATGTGCTGGCGGCTCATAACAAGCAGGTCTCTTGGCAGAATTAGCCTAGGTAGGGATAATATGGATTGATTTGTTTTATGATACATACAATTTGTGAATTTAATAAACATTTGTTCCATAATAATTGTTATCTCATATGGGTTCTTTTTGGTGTGGATTCAAGGCCGTAGCCTGAGGCAAAACCCAGGGGGGGGGAAGGGGCAGCTGGGGGTGAGGTCGCTGCATTCGCCAATATTGTATGTACTGAAAATTTGCCCCCCTTGCCCCCTCCCCGCAGGCTACGGCCCTGCGATTAGAAAACTAAATCTCTAGTTTTGAATAAACATTAATGCATACTTAAACTTCCACACTTTTTAGAATTCAGACCTAAAAAAAAAACAGGTAATATCAAAGCATGTTTAGTGTTTAATAAAAAATTGAATTCTCATTATTTGCGCGAATTTCCTAATTTTCCCCGCCTCCCCAATACATTTATTTGGAATGCAAGCTGCTATAAATATTAAAATAACTTTGATTTTCACACACTCGAGACACAAATTCAAACCCGGCCCTTGATGGGACGTTGACCATGTTGCGCATGTGGTTTCAATGTATACTCGAAACGTGGCGACCCATCTTCTTGAAAAGATCTATGTCCAACGGTACACAGCAGTAATCATATTAATTTTGGCGTGTAATCCCCGGGACCGAATAGGGACCAGCAGGGTTAATAAAATGTGGATTTCCGTTTCAATATACCGGTATGCTGGGGGGGGGGGGGGGGGTACGCTGAAACGGTTACACCGACGTATAGTCAGATCTGGGAACAGGTGTAAGTTGGTCAATTCTAGTCCAATTAACTTTTCTAACACACCAATTTAACTAGTACATGTACATAGGTCAATTATCCATCTAGAATAATCCCCTAACAATTTTAAAGAATATTTATCACCTTTAGCCCAAGGAGGTAATTTAATTAACCCTGTCACGCCCATAGGGTTATCGATGGCTGTTAAATTATAACGTTATTACCCTTACAGCGCTGAATTACTTTAGTTTAAACCATAGAGACTAATAAAGGGGTTTTTCCATTTGAAATTATCACAGATTTTTTAGTTAGCTCTGTCCGGTTCATTTGAATAAATAAATTGGAAATTAGAAATATTTTAATTCTTTCAGGGTGGGACCGTCTTCATACGTCAGAATCTGACGTCTACAGAGGTCAGATTCTGAGATGGTCCCCGCACTGAAAGGGTTAAAAACTATGCTAGACCAGCGCTATAGTATCCCCTGTAATGTCAACCAGGACAAAAGGAGGCCGGTTTGACCTGACCTAGATCATGTATATGTCAACCCAAAAAAACTTCACATACGAATTGTTTTTTTTCTATTTGGCTTTGTTTATAAATATAACTTTTACCAAATACTCCCTTTCTTTAACAGTAAACAGAATATAAATAGGTTTAACAGTTTAAGGGCAATACTCTTAGTGGTGATTATCGCAAAATAAATTGTTATTAAAAGCGCATTTTTTCCTAATCAGAGGCCAACATTGCTTTGTTTTAATCTAATAAATATCATACTTTTATGTCATATGCATAATATTCTCACCTGACTCCAACCCAATACCAAGTGAAAAAACCTTAACATATTCATATTGTATTATTAAAGTGAATATAATTATTAGTTAATCATCACATCTATAACACCGTGAATCGATACCACATTATGTTGTTGTGGAGTAAAATTACTTGAATTTCCTCAAATCTCACCTATTTAGACAACCATACAGTTTTAAAACATGAATAGGAAGGTTAGACTAATCTTTATTAATTTAACACATCACCCCAGCACTCTAAATGCAGCAGTTGGAAAGAATTAATCCCATTCAGATGACCGTGGTGTGCGAGCCGGTAGGGCGAGATTTGAACAAGTAATGCTTTGTTAGTGGTGCGGAATTTGATTAAATCTGCCATCAAAAAGTCGAAGTTAGGAGCGAAAAGGCTATTGCATTTCAAAAGTGTAACATGATATAAATAGAATGATACCACGTACATCGTTTATTGAGCTGTTGATTTGCACTGAACTGAAAATAAGAAGATTGTTGAAAATGTTTGATTAAAATAAATAATTTAAATATTTATTGTACATATGTTAATTTCTGTGGGCTTAATAGATAAATGTAAACAAAAAGACACATTAGATAATAAACATGTAGTCCGATTGTATTTTCAGTTATCTTGTATCTTTTTTTTCCAGCTGCAAAAAAGCATACAGAATGAATCAAAAGTGAGCGATTTACATATCTATGTTCACACTTTTTGAAGACACATATATAAATTGTGTGCTCTTTAAAATATATATATATATATATTTTTTTTAATGGTTTTAAGGTTTTTGTGTATATTCTAATGTAAATATCATATGATATTTACTTTGTACTTTGTTTATTGCTATGCAATGCATCGAGATTTACATTATTTAATATTATTAGCTAATGACTACAATAAAGCCAAATGCCTAATTATTTTTCTATTACAGTTCAGTGTAATAAGCAATACCAACCAATCATTTGATTTAACTCTCCGTGTTTTATATTCCCATCATCTTATTTGTAATAATTATCGTTTCAGCGTGACAAAAGAATAACTCCCGAACGCAATGCGAAGTTTTGGTGTGAAACAGGTCTAGACCAGGATGGTTTTAAAAAAACCTTCCTATCTGAGTCTAAAGGTAATTTTTCCGGCTTATTATAGTTATGCTACCGGACGTCCATACCCAATAAAAGTATGATGATTATATTACATTTACAAGATTATGTTATAAAACTATGTCCCTACAACGTTCATGCTATATTTAAATAAGTGTTAATTCTTACCTATTGAGCTGAGCTTTAATTTGTAATCGTCATTTCAGGAGTTGGTGTATTTTCTCACAAAGACTTTGTGCAAGGAGATTTCTTACTGGAATTAGTTGGTGAGAGTAAATGAAGAATGTGCAGAGGAGAGATACCTCCTCCATCAGAAGACAGATAGAAGACAGACAGGGAAAACACTTTTTTCCTTATACGGTGTGAATACCAAGACAACACTCTGTGGTGAGTAGCATGATTACACACCTGTAAATTATGTCTATGCTTTTTCCATCTTAGTAACATATAAACAATAAAACCAGCAACACTTTGAACATGCTCATAACAGGTTTGGGGTCGATTGCAATTGGTGATTACGATTACAATAATTGAAAAAGACGATAACGGCCATAGTGGCTATTCAATGAATCTAATTTTTAGGTAGATGGCATAACTCAATTCTGATTATTACGCGAAACATGTCTGACAAATCTATGGTCACAAAGCCTTTAAATAACAATGGAGATGTGTTTGACAACGATGCTTATTCAATATGCAATAACGCGGCAAGTTTGGTGGTGGATGGGAGAGTGGTGGGTAATTAGGGACATTTTCAAACCTCGAGTAGAAGCTCAGCGTTTATTACCCAGCAAACACTACGCGTTCCATAATGTCCGTACAATGTTGGTTCAGCGTCGTAGACAGTGGGTCAATTTTGTACCGACATTGTTGAAGTATCGTGTCTGTTGGGTAGAGCATGGGGTGTAATAGGTCATCTACAGTAATAAGAAAAACAAAGTTCATGACAAATTGAAAGGATCAAATTTCCATATATCATACATTTTTTTGTTCAAAGAGAAGCCAATTTAAATGGACAACTTCAACAACTGAAAAAGTGAAGACCGATTTTAAGGACTGGGTGTGGATGCTAAGTGGTAACAGCCTTCCAGGTAACACATTCGCCATTTTATCTGACGGTCACAATACACTACTGGTATTGTGTATCTGATTTATGACATGAAATATGAATCACTTAAATTATTATATTTATTTTATTTGCTCCGAACTTTTTTTTGCAACTAGACATTGTATAATTTTGTGGAACGTCTTATATTATCATTTTGAAGAGCAAAATAGAATTTAGTTCAAATACATTTCACAATGATGCATGTTGACATGTTGTCCGGGATGACAATATTTCTTTTTTTTCTAGGGAGGAAAATTTTGCTCAGCTACCTCGACAATTGTGAGATGGGCTGCAACTACATGCAGCTCAGAATCATGAATGAGCAGAAGAAACGTCAAAATATAATTAAAATGAGTAAAGAAAAAAATGAACAGCAGTTAAATTTTTGACATTTGAAAAAATGACATTATGCTAAATGGGATATTTGTTTTGCAAATTATCTTGGGAAAATAATATTCTGATTTTTTTTCTGAACGTACTGGGTAGGCAGTGGATTATAGTATTTAATTTTCAGTAGATTAAAGTGGCTGTTAGCAATATAACTAACAGTATACAGTATCACTTTTAACTGTCTTAAATCATGCTCGTTTTTCACTCAAGGTTGTGTAGACAGGTTGTGTAGACAGTGGTATAAATTAGACATAGTGCTTAAATAATTTTCCGATTTGTTTAGGAATTTGAAGTATCTTGAAAGAAATGTTTTAGGGGACGGTTAGAAATGTCTTAAAACTGACCGTTGCAATAATCACCTATTTTGTTGTGTAAAGCAAGTTTATTTGAGTGTGTTTCTCTAGCTTTCCTATTGAAGTATAGCCTATTGGAATCGGCTGAAATTGAGCTAACATTATCATGTCGAGCATGACACACTAAAATCATTGAATGACATTTTTTTTTATTGATCCACCATTGTCAATTGTGGATATCTACGGCGCATGCGCAAGCTGTGGACAATTTTTTAGACATATTTGATTATACCTGTTAAGAATATAATCACGTACTGTTAATGGCACAGTCCGATCTGTGTATTAAGTTAAAAAACCGTGAAGTTTTAAACTTCTGAGGTTTTTTTTGTAGGGCTATTTCTACTCGATCACGGGGAAAGCAGAGCACATCCGGGTTCTGCCGATGTGTTTCTGTCGATCACTCACTATTCTCAGTGACTCCATTTCTAAATATTAGTTTGCTTTCCTCTTCACTTAAGCATGTCAAGTGTGAATCTGTAGAGACACAAAAAATTGTCTTCGAATTAGCAGTTAATGTTAAATTATGATAGATATTTATTAACATAAAGAAAAGTCATTACTGACTTATTTGTCATACTGAGTTAAAATCATGTTAAAAGGCATTTCCATAGTAAAACACTGGATATTGCGATAAAATAACAGATAATTGATTACTACTTGAACAATATATGTGAACGTAGGGGGCCTATCATTTTGTTTCCCGCACCAAAACCAATGGAACCCATTTAAACAATTTCCAAGAAATATTATAAATCAATTCGTGGTGCCGTCATTCAAGCAGTAAAAGGTTAAATTGATTTTGTATTGACCTTGACACTATTCCATCAGTGTAAATTAGTAAAAAAGGACTTTGCAATGGCCTGAGTTCTCTGGGCAGGATATTTCCACATTATAAACTTTAGACACTTGAGCACACACATCGGTGTCAATGTAGTTGATCCTTACAAAAGGTGAACTGATGTTTTGTATAAAGTTTAAAGAACTTTAAAGAATCATAGAGGTGGTATGTTGCCAAAGTGATTGACTCTTCATCATCGTTAATTGAAGTTACATATATAGCCAGCTCAAATTTTGTTCTAAAATTATAAAAGATATGTATGTTTACTCCTAGCATAGTTATTACCCATTTGTTGTCACAACCTTCGGTTAATTGAGCACACACATCGGTGTCATAGTTGTTGACTTTTACATGTTACATCATTTTTATAAGAAAAAGTTAGTGTTGTTAGAATCATAACGAGTGTTCCGAGCCAGAAGGTTGTATATGCATTTTTAGTAATTTTGAGTAAAACGCATTTGAAGTTCAAACGCATCAGTGTATACTGTGATTTTATGTATTTATGCATATAAATTGTCCTCAGTTAACAGACAGTTGTTTCACAAATTTCAATTTGACCCTTTCAAAATCAAGGTGATTCAGAGGCAATTAGTACTTACAACCTTTTGACTCCCGCAAATTATAAGGATACAAAGTGAAATAAGGTTGTATGTGCGCTTTGGTATATGTAGCTGCCCATAAAATACAGTACATACAGTACAACTCATCCCATCAAATGATTAGAAAAAAATACACAACGGTATAATAAAAATATGCGGAAAATCAACAATATATTGGAGATGCATTTAAAATTTAATTATGTAATATGTACTGTCGGAACAGTTTATTTTTGTCTACAATGGGGATATCATTCAAGTATAAATGTGAATGCTAATGAATATAATACATTTCAGCATTTTGTCACTGTAAAAACAGTTTATGTTAACCCTTTCAGTGCGGGGACCGACTCTATGCGTCAGAACCTAACATTTAAAGTTAATCTCCGCACTGAATGAGTGAAAATATCATAATGGCCGTGGACCCATAACGTAGGTATTCAAATGAGCCGGAAAGAACTAACTAAGATATTTGTGATTATTTCAAATTAAAAACACCCTTTTGTCTCCATGGTTTATATACAAATATTCAACGTTTTAAGGGCTAATTATCCTGATTATTCTACTACTCTAATAGCTCTATGTTGATTACTAGACTTTAAACTGTCAGTGCAGAACCTGAAATTTTCACAATATTACACAGATTGACATAGGTTGACGATTTCATTATTGATTGTACCAGTTCACTTATGGGTCTAGACATTAAAGTGGATTACTGATAGCCAGTAAATGTTTAATCTTCATCAGTATCATTGTCTGCCTCATCTACATCAGGCAAAGCCACTCTATCTCTGGTAGATTTACTCGATGAAATATTTTTGTAGTGTGCATGATATTGAAATGGAAATGCAAGGGACTGACAAATGATATCAGGTCTTTCTTTTTCTCATCCGACACTCTAAGCCTGGCTGAATATTTCTGTTTGATGATCTTTTCAGATAATTCACTAGTGGGTCTATCATGCTTGGTCACTGTTCGCTGAACTGATATTTCTTTAAAATCACTATCAAAATTTTCTTTGAATAGAAGCGTGTGTTGCTTCTCATTGCATACTTTTACCACTTTAACTTTCATCCAGTTAACTGTCTCTCCTTGTCTTGTTATTTTCACGCTCCTACATATTCTCCCAGCAAGATCCTTTAAATCGTAGATGCTGGTATGTTTTAGTGGAACAACAGTGTAAGGGCTGCGTCTTCTAGCCATGCGAAGAGCAGTGTCCCATTGACTTACAAATATTTGGGTGTTCTTTGATTGATAAAATACATGTACATCTACCTTTGTTTATTTATATAGTCAGGGGGCCAGGGGTTGAACCTGGAAAGTGGGTCTACCGTTTTTCATGTTATATAGGTATTGTACTCTACGAAACCGCGTGATGGCACTCTCACAGAATTGAACCTTTTTAAATAACAAGTTTTACATTTTTTCGCCTATCGCGGTACAAAATAGTGGTTTTAGGTGATCGGGAAAAAACTGAAAATCACTGTATATATTCACATAACTGATAGCTATTAGTTTTATTGTTTGTATATTGATGTATGTTAATAATAAATATCATTGGGTCCAAGGTCAAGGCTATAATTCAAGGTCAAAGGTCAATAATTTAGGCCAAACATGCTTAGTTCATTATCGTTTGTATATTACATCCCCATTTGTATATGTTTTGCTGGGATAATTATACCATTACATGGCTTGAATTGTGTAGCAATGGATTATACGTTGCCATTCTATTGTATGATCAACATGATTCACTAACCCAATCTTGGGCTATCATCTGTGACGCTGTCATGACATTTAACATTTTTGTTTCTTATTTATAGTTCCAATATCACAGTATATCCATATATGACTACATGGATACATCAATTATCATTATGTGATGTAATAATTCAGAGGTTACTGTACCTGCTAAACTACCAAAATTGTACGTAATCGGTATTTAATTTTTTTTTTAATAATAATCAATGACACCACCACATTCGCCATCATTTTGTTATTTGCTATATATTTGTATTAATGTTGCTATTACCTTTCTCTTCATTGCTTGTTTCATCATCTTTGTTATAGTCCATGAGCCAGACAACTTTTCGGTACCATCTCAAGGAACTAATTGTCAATGTATTTTTCTGAAAGGTATGCATCTGTAGATCAAATGTCTGGTGGCCGTGTCAAGCTGTCTCAGAATGACCTAATTTGTGTATCAACCGCCAAACGCCAAAAATCATTTTAGTTACATATTAAATGGCTACGATCCTAGTGTGGGCATTTTTACCTGGTCGAAAGTTGGGAGAGAGCGATTTTTTTAATGAGACTATTTTGGTCCGTATTGCTACCAAAAATGTTAAAAAAATTATGGCCTATAAATAAGTCTAATTTGCATAATTATTCAATATGGCCGTCACCAGTATTTTTCAATTCATCATATCTCACTGACAAGTCATTATATTATCATAAATAATAGCTATATACCTAGTCTGTTTGGCATGGCGAAGTCATTGATGCTATTAGTTTTGTGCTTCAAGGTGAAGGTCATGCACTGGGTCAAGGCCATAAGTCATTTCAAGCCCGCTGTAGTAGGCCCCTACCAATCGCGCAGTTCAAAACTTATCTACAATATCCTCGCCCATACAGTGTCACCCCCGAGCGATGCACCCCAACACCATGATTTTAATAGGGTGGTGTTTTGCTGAGCTTGAGACATGCACTATGGGAGAAACCTCTCATTGTGTGTCCTCCATTCTTTACCACGCCCATCGTTGTAAGACAGATTGAATCTGCTTTCATCTGAGAAGACAAGCATCGCCGGCCACTAGTCATCTGGGGATGAGACTTTATGAGTGATGGCAGTGTACTTGGAATTACCATAATTGGTGTATCATTTAGAAACTAGTACTGCCATGAATGGTAAATGATGGATGCTTAAGCTATAAGGGATTTAACGGCGATACATAATATTTTATTTCTGTTAAATACGAAATGTACACCAACGCGCTAAGTTTGTATTTTATCCCTTCATTTGAACAATTTCCAACGTTGTTTTAGTGAATACAGCAGGACTTCTCGCTCATGCTAACTGTATATAGTATAAATGTTTGTTATTACTTTTACATTCTCTGCAGCCATTTTTAAAAAATGATATTGACCACGGAAGAAGTTATCACAGCTACATTAAAAGTTATCTCAGGAACTACAAAAGTGATCTAGACCACTTACGAAGTGATTACAACCACTTTAAAAGTTATCTCAGCCACTACAAAAGTGATCTTGGCCACTGATGAAGTGATCACAGCAACTTTAAAAGTTATCTCAGCCACTACAACTGTGATCTTGGCCACTGAAGAAGTGATCACAGCAACTAAAAAGTTATCTTGGCCCCTGAAGAAGTGATCACAGCCATTTTAAAAGTTATCTCAGCCACTACAAAGATGATCTTGGCCACTAACAAACTGGTGTCAGCCACTTTAAAAGTTATCTCAGCCACTACAAATTGATTTTGGCCACTGAAGGAATGATAACAGCTACTTTAACATGTATTTAAACCACTACAAATGTGATCTTGACCACTGAAGAAGTTATTACAACCGTTTGAAAAAAATATCTGAGTCACTACAAAAGTGATCTTGATCATTGAAGAAGTGATAACAACCACATTAAAAGTTATCTAAGCCACTACAAAAGTGATCTTGGCCACTGATGAAGTGATCACAGCAACTTTGTAAATTATCTAAACCACAATAAATGTGATCTTGACCACTGAAGAAGTGATCACAGCCACTTTAAAAATGATCTAAACCAGCAGGCCTACAAGTGTGATCTTGACCACTGAAGACGTGATCACAGCCACATTTAAAGTTATCGAAGCTCAATCACTTTATTAGCAGAATCTGTTCTGTGGATTTGAGACAAAAAATCACTCGTAAAACTGGCAGATGGGTGAATTCCACTCATAAATCTGACCATGGACGGGGACCCTATCAATAGATACGATGCGCATAGAGCTTTTTCTATCAGTTTGATACAAAACAAGACTGTTGGTTGTTGACGGTCCCTAAACTACTGGTAGTAGGTTTGTGCTCAAGTCTGTCCAAACAGATATGTCATTAGCTGATCAGCAAAGGCCCTTGTCCAGCATAATCAATCAGCTTGGTTATCTCTGGTTTTGAACAAAATATATCGAAGTACAAGCAACGTGATGACAGTAAAAAAACTGGCAAATTCCCTGTCGTATGCTGTTTTGACCTTTATTGACCTTTATAACACAAAAGTTGTTATCTGTTTTTCTCTTTATATATATAGTTCAATATCTGACTTCCGTTTTGGTGGCAGAATATTTACTTTTTAACGACTGTTGATAAATATATGGCAAATTTTGACACTCACATTCCATATTTCAATCAGGGCCATGTACTACACCCCCATATTTAAAAAAAATCTATACAATATATATTATTACCAATATGTGTCTTACATTCTAGGTGAGGTTATTCTAGAGGCTTTATGCTAGTATTCCATCTAGCCTTGGTTAGTTTTATTATTCAACAAGTGACATAACAGTACAGATAGTGTGATGGTGAAACATTTGCTAAATCACTGTGGCATGCAGTTGTGACCTTTGTTGATCTTCATAACTTAGACATTTTCCTACATATATATTTAACATTAAAAACATTACATTTTTGGTGCAAGAATCTTTAAAATTGATTGAGTATTGACAAATGTATTGCCAATTATGTACAAATACCTTAAAATGCCCTCTAAAAAATGACTGATACCACAATTTGCTTGTACACACTACCTGGGGTTGTTCTAGAAGGTTCATACTACCATCTTATCAACTCAAACTTTGGTTATTTTTGGTGTTGAGATAAATCCGTTTTTAAGCGTCTTTCAGGATTTCGCTCCTGGACTATCACGCAGTACTTGATTCCCCTATGATTTTGGTGGTATTTTACACCTGTGCTATCAGATTATCACTTGTGTATAATGGTTTGCTTCAAATACAACCCACACACAAACTATGATATCAGATATTAGTCAGTCAGGGTGGCTCAAGGTGCCCCGAAAGTATCTCAAGGTGCCCCCGATTTTTTCAGGCACATCTTGAATATGGCCACAAAGGAAGTCTCTGAGGATGTTGAAAGTTCACGATTCGGGTTCACCACAGCCAAAAACATAATGAAACAATACCAAAATTATTCAAATCAGACCTGTGGATCCAATGTTATGGAGAACATACTTTTTATGGCGGCCATCTTTAAAAATGGCAGCCATTTTGAATTTTTAAGTTGCTAAAGTTTGTTCTTCAAAAGTGTGGACAATAAGGAGAGTCAATGTCAAGTTTGGTGCTTGTATCAACATTTAAAATATCATTTTGCTCATCACACAGCCTTGAAAAAACAGAATTTCAGTAAAAGAAAATTGGGGTTTTGGGTCCCGTCAAGCTATGACGATTTTCACAATATCGCCTGGGCAGATTCTTAGGACTTTTTTGTGTCATAGACTATATGTCTATGAAACCAAAACAGAAACAAAACCTTGTAATTTGTTTTAGGTTGACCCCTTTTTTCTCGTAAAATGCCTGGACTATCTGGTAAAAGTTTTATGCAAATCCATTCATTACTTTGTAAATATGCCTGCTGACGGATAGACAGACAGCAAACCATCACGACCAAAAACATAACCTACTTTGGCGGAGGTAATAAACCACACAATTATTTCTTTAAAAAAAATGTAGAGATCTGTAAACAAATACTTCGATGTCAAGTGTTAAAATTATTGGATGACATAACATATATACACTTTGCGAACGTATGTCCACAATTATACATTATAATATTATCGCATCGATATATATAAAAAATAATAATTATTGCGGTCATAGACGTATCAGGCAGAAATAGACAGTCAGTCAGAGACTGCAAACCTCCGCCGCAGTGATTGTGTATTGGATCCGGATCGTAAACTAATCCGGATCATTGCCAAATTTAATGGATTGTTTCTTGGCCCGAGACACATCTCTGGTAAAAGTTTCATGCAAATACATCCATTACTTTCTAAATATTCCTGCTGACGGATAGACAGACAGACAAACCATCACAACCAAACACCTTACTTCTTTTGGCAGAGGTAATAAACCACACAATGATCTCATTCAAAACAATGTATAAATCTAAAAAAAATACTTCGATGTTAAGTGTTAACATCATTGGATGACGTAATATATAAACTTATTGAACGTATGGCCACAATTATACAATATATTATCTCGTTGATATATATAAAAATGAAAATGATTGCAGTACAAATGTTTCGTAATGAAATTCCCTTCATTTTGATATGTCACACGCTTATATTATTGTGAAATTTAATGGGTCTATGCAAGACCTTGGTGTCATAACTAAAAACTTTTGGTTCAATCAATTTGGAGAATTATGACATTACCTTTTGTTAATACGGAAGACATACTATTTCCAATAGTGGCAAATATAGATTAGGTTAGTGCTTTCTATAAATATTGATATTTTTAGAACTGTGTAAAACCATTATTTTGCATCCCGATCGATGTGATTTTATAAAACGTGTTATATAAAAATGCTCAATGTTGTGAGAATGCCATCGTGTAGTTTTCTATGGAGTACAATACCTATATAACATGAAAACACGTTCCAGGTTCGACCAAAAATATGCATTTGACCCCCTGACTAATACATCAAGAGGTGAATGAGAGACTGCTAAATACATGATCCAGCTGATCGCATTAGCTTTATTTTGTCATCTTCGTTCACTACTACACCTGACACATGATCCATAATTATGCAAAATAGACACAACCCCATGCATTCCAGTGTCACAACATCAACTTTGCTGAACATGGACAGTCTTTTATTTCAAAAAAATGTTCAACGAGGCGACGTTTTATATGTTTAATCTGATATACTAGCTGTAACATATTTTGGAATATATATGTAGAGGTTGAACTGTTCAGGGATATCACTAAATGTGATTAGACATCTAGAGCCCACGAGATAATTCGTAGAAACATCAATTTTATTGCCAGCCATAAAATCTGTTGTTTTCCTAGGTCCACTGACATTGCCGACGAAATACAAGCAGTGTTAGAATGAAGTCGGCTGTGAATATTCTGCGATTTGAATTGTATAAATTTAATCTCCAAGTCGTCTTACAACGGTTTGCTATTGGCGACAGGTCGGAGATCAAACGGAGGAAATTGAGGGGTGAAATGTTTGGCGATTACTCGCCGTTTTGTAAGTCTCACATTAGTCGGGGATTAAAGCGAATTCGTTTGAGAGCAGTTTGAGAAAAGGCTCTGGAGTCTCAGTGGAGTCGCCGACTTTTCAGATATATGAAAATATCCACTCGAACCCCCCAAAAAATTAAAACAAAACGTTTCTCAACGGTTTTCTATCCTACTGGATATAGTGAATGACGTTGAGAAACCTTTTGTTTTATTTTTTTGGGGGTCAGGTGGTATATCGACCCGTCTATTTATGAAAAGGGTCTCAATAACAATTTAAACGGCGACCAATCAGGGAGTGTTATTAGTCAGGAAGCCATGACACTATAGGTTGACTTGGCGGATATAGTCTTTCTCTCGTTCGATTCTGGGGAATAACATGCTCCAGAATCTGAAACCGGCTGGTAAATGGAGTTTACCATTGAGCATTTTTTTTAATTCAAGATGGCCGCCAAGATGGCCGTCAAAATAGGGTTTTCATAACAATGGATCTAGTTCATAAACTAATGAACCGATTTCCATGATTTTTTTTGTTTTTATTATTTCGGTCATGCTCGAGCCGGTAAACATAATTTAATGTACCCCAGAGGTCAATTTTAGGGTCAATTGATACGATCAAGGTCATTTTTTTACCGTTTTTTACTTTTAATCACATAATAGTGTTGTTTTGAGCTGATGATTGCGCTAAAATACCAATACATTATTTAAAGCATTAAATGAGCTAAAATAAATTAGACTTGTTAAAATGACCTTGAAGTTGACCTTGGAGGGACTTGGGGCTATTTTTATTGACTCGGGCATGTCCGAAACCATACAAAAGGACCCTAAGATCATCAAAATCGGTCCATTAGTTTTTCAACTAGATATATTGTTGTGAAAACCTTATTTTGACGGCCATCACGGCAGCCATATTGAATTTTAAAAAATGCTCAGGGGTATTCTCAATTTACCAGCTGGTTTATGTTCAAGGGAGTTATTGCGCATCATAATCAAGTGAGAAAAAAATTATATCAACCAAGTCAAGTTTCAGCCTGAAAATCAAGTTTGGCTACCAGACTATATGGTACTGTTGTGAGACAGGTTGGAGTCCGTCCCCGTGGGGTGGCAGTCCAGTTAATGACCCTGTGCACTGTGCAGACCTTTTTGAGATGGGCTAAAATTTATATCATGTATATAACGTGCATCTGGAGATGTTAATTGAGTCCTCAACCCTCAGTGGAGATTAATCCAATTATTTGATCAAATTTGTGCGGACGTTTGCTTCACCAGCACAACTGCATTAGACAAGAAACAGTTTGCATACGATCACCTTGAAGTTTCCTGTGTGTATAAATCACACACTAAACCTATAGCAATTTTTTGTTGATATGGCCTAATTACTTTACACTTAAACCAACTGAATATATTCATATTCATATTCATTTGAATATATTCAAGGCGCTCGTGTGGTATTCATGCCATTACGTATGTTCAATTTACATTAATCAACATAAATACAAGAGCAATCACCCCAATATAATCAACTGATTTTACAATGATTTTATTGGAGCGGTGTACTTTAACCCACTCAACAAATCGCTTCACCAAGGGCGATTTTGTGCGAATATTTCGTCATTACTTGGGACATTCACCTGACCAATTTAAAACTAAAAACGGTCTGTTATGGAAAATGTCTGGATTCTTCAATTTTTGTGTCGATTTCTACTGGACTAACATTACCTGATTATATCAGAGTGTTATTTACCATTAACATACATATTAGGCCTACCTAGCGTATTGTATTGAAGTGTGAGGAGAAATAGGGAAATGGAAATCAATTGTATGATTTGAGATGCATTTAAAACGCTGGTATATATTATATTAAATCTATGTGCTACTTTTAGTGAAATAATAAAGTCCATGATCAGTCACATGTCAACAAAATTAAATGCATGTACAGCATTTGTCGGACCAAAATCCATTGGGTATTCCTGTGTTATGCTACGGAATCCATTATAATCATCCACGCTACAACATTATATTATCCAGTATAGAAACTGAACTTTTTCTCTTGCACAGATTTTACTCTCGTTTTTTTTAATATATCAACAAACTGTTCCTATCGGCACCTTCTATTTAATGGAGCTTAATTAATTTATTAATTAATTATTTCATTCAAATATTTTAATTCATTCATTCATTCATTCATGTGTATGATATGTGATACCTTGAGGAGCATAATGTAACAACAAATACCTTTTCAATTGAAATGGAATTAAAATCGATCCTTTTGTATACACATAGAAAAATAGCACCCTAACTGTTGAAACTTTTATGTGTATGTTAATTTATTCGCAAATGAAAAGAACTAAAATGGCGAACTTTCTAAATGACCTCGTATATTAGGCCCTATACAGTAAAAATGCGTGGCGGTATCTAGAGGGTGGGGGAGGGGCCAGGAGCAATGGGATCGCCCAGAGCGCATCATATGGCCCGCCGATGACTGGCTTATAATGCATGTTAATGTACACTTGGATGTACACTTCTATAATATAACTGCTATTAAAATTGAAAGTAAACATCATTTGATCAGCAATATATATGTGTCACCCAAGGGTACATAGTAAGAAACCATAAGGTGACATATATAAAAAGTCACTCAAATGGGGTTTTTTCATGAGCATGATAGTGGTTTACCTTGAGGTGACACAGAAAAGTATTACAAAAATGTAAATTTAAAAAAATGCAACATATATAAATATTTTGTACAAGTCTGTTGTTGTTTTTATCTATTCAGACCCTTTTTTTCATCTATACTTCAGATTTAATAGAGGTGTCACCCAAAGGTTCACTTTTAGATCATGTACCAAACTATTGACCAGTTGTATACCAGTAGTGTAAAATAAAGTTAACAGCCGTGTCGTGTGCACAATAACTTTCTCTAGTAAAAACAGTTGCACGAACCTTATGCATAATTATTTGGAACAGCCCTCAACTTTGATCATGTCCCCTCTATTGGTGCGTTGGCTCTGAATACAAAGTGAGGTTACAATAAATGATTGCCTAGCTAGCGTATCGTGGTAAACAATATTTTAAATCGATGAGTTAAAACTGGCGGCGGTAGTTTCCAATATTATGGAACAGCCCTCTGTACAAATTATTTCGAGTTGTTCGTTAATTTCACCCATTGTGAAAAAAATCAAGCCAAACATATATTGACGAGCGTATTTAATTCAAACAAAAACTAGAAGACAGCGGTAACCTGAATTATTTTGGGGTAGCCCTCATTTTTAATCAGTTGTTATCGCATTAAAAGGTGTGTTTCTTTGCTCTATGTGATTATAGAACGTTAAAGTTCCGATTTCTATAATATAGCTGCTATTAAAATTGGAAGTAAACATCATTTGATCAGC
>CAXHKU010000473.1:0-71466 GCA_964017125.1 Flabesymbios commensalis
CGTTAATTCTCAACCGTTTTCCATGTTATTTTGCTGGCACCATCGGCTGGTATTACGGCAACTGCCCTGTGAATTTGGCGACGTTTCATTGACTACTCCAAAAGTTAATAATGAGATTAGTGTGAAATTTGATTTAGTATTTTTAAAAGTTATTCATTTAGACGTCAATTCAGACGTCAATTCTCAGCCGTGTTCCATGTAATTTTGCAGGCACCATCGGCTGGTATTACGGCTACTGCCCTGTAAATTTGGCGAAGTTTCATTGAATACTTTAATTACGGCAACTGCCCTGTGAATTTGGAGACGTTTCATTGTCTACTTCGAAAGTTATTAATTAGATTAGTGTTTAATTTGATTGAGTATTTTTAAAAGTTATTCATTTAGACGTCAATTCAGACGTCAATTCTCAACCGTCTTCCATTTAATTTTGCAGGCACCATCAGCTGGTACTACGGCAACTGCCCTGTAAATTTGGCTAAGATTGATTAAGTACTTCAAATGTTATTAATGAGATTAGTGTGAAATTCGATTGAGTATTTTTAAAAGTTATTCATTTAAACGTCAATTCAGACGTCAATTCTCAACCGTTTTCCATGTAATTTTGCAGGCACCATCGGCTGCTACTACAGCAACTTCCCAGTAAATTTGGCAAAGATTGATTAAGTACTTCAAATAAGTACGTCAATTCAGACGTCAATTCTCAACCGTTTTCCATGTAATTTTGCAGGCACAATCGGCTGGTATTACGGCAACTGCCCTGTAAATGTGGCGGAGTTTCATTGCTTACTTCAAAAGTTATTAATGAGAATAGTGTGAAATTTGATTGAGTATTTTTAAAAGTTATTCATTTAGACGTCAATTCAGACGTCAATTCTCAACCGTTTTCCATGTAATTTTGCAGGCACCATCGGCTGCTACTACGGCAACTTCCCTGTAAATTTGGCAAAGATTGATTAAGTACTTCAAATAAGTACGTCAATTCAGACGTCAATTCTCAACCGTTTTCCATGTAATTTTGCAGGCACAATCGGCTGGTATTACGGCAAATGCCCTGTAAATTTGGCGAAGTTTCATTGACTACTTTAAAAGTTATTAATGAGATTAGTGGGAAATTTGATTGAGTATTTAAAAAGTTATTCATTTAGACGTCAATTCAGACGTCAATTCTTAACCGTTTTCCATGTAATTTTGCAGGCACCATCGGCTGTTATTACGGCAATTGTCCTGTAAATTTGGCGAAGTTTCATTGACTACTTTAAAAGTTATTAATGAGATTAGTGGGAAATTTGATTGAGTATTTTAAAAGTTATTCATTTAGACGTCAATTCAGACGTTAATTCTTAACCGTTTTCCATGTAATTTAACAGGCACCATCGGCTGGTATTACGGCAATTGCCCTGTAAATTTGGCGGGGTTTAATTTATTACTTCAAAAGTTATGAATGAGATTAGTGTAAAATTTAATTGAGTATTTTTAAAAGTTATTCATTTAGACGTCAATTCAGACGTCAATTCTAACCGTTTTCCATGTAATTTTGCAGGCACTATCGGCTGGTACTACGGCAACTTCCCTGTAAATTTGGCAAAGATTGATTAAGTACTTCAAAAGTTAATAATGCCATTAGTGTGGAATTTTCCTTTAAATTTGGCGAAGTTTGATTAAGTAGTTCTAAAGTTATCAATAGGATTAGTGTAAAATTTGATTGAGTATTTTTAAAAGTTATTCATTTAGACGTCAATTCTGACGTCAATTCTCAACCGTTTCCTATGTAATTTTGCAGGCACCATCGTCTGGTATTACGGCCACTGCCCTGTATATTTGGCGGAGTTTCATTAATTACTTCAAAAGCTATTAATGGGAATAGTGTAAAATTTGATTGAGTATTTTTAAAAGTTATTCATTTAGACGTCAATTCAGACATCAATTCTATACCGTTTTCCATGTAATTTTGCAGGCACAATCGGCTGGTATTACGGCAACTGCCCTGTAAATTTGGCGAAGTTTCATTGACTACTTTCAAAGTTATTAAGGAGATTAGTGGGAAATTTGATTGAGTATTTTAAAAGTTATTCATTTAGACGTCAATTCAGACGTCAATTCTTAACCGTTTTCCATGTAATTTTGCAGGCACCATCGGCTGGTATTACGGCAATTGCCCTGTAAATTTGGCGGAGTTTCATGTATTACTTCAAAGTTTTTAATGGGAATAGTGTGAAACTTGATTTAGTATTTTTAAAAGTTATTCATTTAGACGTCAATTCAGACGTCAATTCTTAACCGTTTCCCATGTAATTTTGCAGGCGCAATCGGCTGGTATTACGGCAACCGCCCTGTAAATTTGGCGAAGTTTCATTGACTACTTTAAAAGTTATTAATGAGATTAGTGTGAAATTTGATTGAGTATTTCAAAAGTTATTCATTTAGACGTCAATTCCGACGTCAATTCTTAACCGTTTTCCATGTAATTTTGCAAGCACCATCGGCTGGTATTACGGCAATTGCCCTGTGAATTTGGCTGAGTTTTTTTTATTACTTCAAAAGTTATTAATGAGATTAGTGTAAAATTTGATTGAGTATTTTTAAAAGTTTTTCATTTAGACGTCAATTCAGACGTCAATTCTCAACCGTTTCCCATGTAATTTTGCAGGCACCATCGTCTGGTATTACGGCCACTGCCCTGTAAATTTGGCGGAGTTTCATTGACTACTTTAAAAGTTATAAATGAGATTAGAGTGAAATTTGATTGAGTATTTTTAAAAGTTATTCATTTAGACGTCAATGCAGACGTCAATTCTTAACCGTTTTCCATGTAATTTTGCAGGCACCATCGGCTGTTATTACGGCAACTGCCCTGTAAATTTGGCAAAGTTTCATTGACTACTTTAAAAGTTATAAATGAGATTAGTGTGAAATTTGATTGAGTATTTTTAAAAGTTATTCATTTAGACGTCAATTCAGACGTCAATTCTCAACCGTTTTCCATGTAGTTTTGCAGGCACCATCGGCTGGTATTACGGCAATTGCCCTGTAAATTTGGCGGAGTTTCATGTATTACTTCAAAGTTTTTAATGGGAATAGTGTGAAACTTGATTTAGTATTTTTAAAAGTTATTCATTTAGACGTCAATTCAGACGTCAATTCTTAACCGTTTCCCATTTAATTTTGCAGGCGCAATCGGCTGGTATTACGGCAACCGCCCTGTAAATTTGGCGAAGTTTCATTGACTACTTTAAAAGTTATTAATGAGATTAGTGTGAAATTTGATTGAGTATTTCAAAAGTTATTCATTTAGACGTCAATTCCGACGTCAATTCTTAACCGTTTTCCATGTAATTTTGCAAGCACCATCGGCTGGTATTACGGCAATTGCCCTGTGAATTTAACTGAGTTTTTTTTATTACTTCAAAAGTTATTAATGAGATTAGTATAAAATTTCATTGAGTATTTTTAAAAGTTTTTCATTCAGACGTCAATTCAGACGTCAATTCTCAACCGTTTCCCATGTAATTTTGCAGGCACCATCGTCTGGTATTACGGCCACTGCCCTGTAAATTTGGCGGAGTTTCATTGACTACTTTAAAAGTTATAAATGAGATTAGTGTGAAATTTGATTGAGTATTTTTAAAAGTTATTCATTTATACGTCAATGCAGACGTCAATTCTTAACCGTTTTCCATGTAATTTTGCAGGCACCATCGGCTGTTATTACGGCAACTGCCCTGTAAATTTGGCAAAGTTTCATTGACTACTTTAAAAGTTATAAATGAGATTAGTGTGAAATTTGATTGAGTATTTTTAAAAGTTATTCATTT
Organism: Flabesymbios commensalis; assembly: GCA_964017125.1. Lineage (NCBI taxonomy): Eukaryota > Metazoa > Annelida > Polychaeta > Terebellida > Flabelligeridae > Flabesymbios > Flabesymbios commensalis. The sequence continues at coordinate 3,813 of CAXHKU010000473.1, forward strand.
AGACGTCAATTCAGACGTCAATTCTCAACCGTTTTCCATGTAGTTTTGCAGGCACCATCGGCTGTTATTACGGCAATTGCCCTGTGAATTTGGCGGAGTTTCATGTATTACTTCAAAAGTTATTAATGGAATAGTGTGAAATTTGATTGAGTATTTTTAAAAGTTACTCATTTAGACGTCAATTCAGACGTCAATTCTCAACCGTTTTCAATGTAATTTTGCAGGCACCATCGGCTGGTATTACGGCAACTGCCCTGTAAATTTGGCTGAGTTTCTTTTATTACTTCAAAAGTTATTAATTAGATTAGTGTGAAATTTGATTGAATATTTTTAAAAGTGATTCATTGAGACGCAATTCAGACGTCAATTTTTAACCGTTTTCCATGTAATTTTGCAGGCACCATCGGCTGCTACTACGGCAACTTCCCTGTAAATTTGGCAAAGATTGATTAAGTACTTCAAAAGGTAATAATGACATTAGTGTGGAATTTTCCTTTAAATTTGGCGAAGTTTGATTAAGTAGTTCTAAAGTTATCAATAGGATTAGTGTAAAATTTGATTGAGTATTTTTAAAAGTTATTCATTTAGACGTCAATTCAGACGTCAATTCTCAACCGTTTCCCATATAATTTTGCAGGCACCATCGTCTGGTATTACGACCACTGCCCTGTAAATTTGGCGGAGTTTCATTAATTACTTCAAAAGTTATTAATGGGAATAGTGTAAAATTTGATTGAGTATTTTTAAAAGTTATTCATTTAGACGTCAATTCAGACGTCAATTCTTAACCGTTTCCCATGTAATTTTGCAGGCGCAATCGGCTGGTATTACGGCAACCGCCCTGTAAATTTGGCGAAGTTTCATTGACTACTTTAAAAGTTATTAATGAGATTAATGTGAAATTTGATTGAGTATTTCAAAAGTTATTCATTTAGACGTCAATTCAGACGTCAATTCTTAACCGTTTTCCATGTAATTTAGCAGGCACCATCGGCTGGTATTACGGCAAGTGCCCTGTAAATTTGGCTGCGTTTTTTTTATTACTTCAAAAGTTATTAATGAGATTAGTGTGAGATTTGATTGAGTATTTTTAAAAGTTATTCATTTAGACGTCAATTCAGACGTCAATTTTTAACCGTTTTCCATGTAATTTTGCAGGCACCATCGGCTGGCATTACGGCAACTGCCCTGTAAATGTGGCGGAGTTTCGTTGATTATTTCAAAAGTTATTAATGAGAATAGTGTGAAATTTGATTGAGTATTTTTAAAAGTTATTCATTTAGACGTCAATTCAGACGTCAATTCTCAACCGTTTTCCATGTAATTTTGCAGGCACCATCGGCTGGTACTACGGCAACTTCCCTGTAAAATTGGCAAAGATTGATTAAGTACTTCAAAAGTTAATAATGCCATTAGTGTGGAATTTTCCTTTAAATTTGGCGAAGTTTGATTAAGTAGTTCTAAAGTTATCAATAGGATTAGTGTAAAATTTGATTGAGTATTTTTAAAAGTTATTCATTTAGACGTCAATTCAGACGTCAATTCTCAACCGTTTCCTATGTAATTTTGCAGGCACCATCGTCTGGTATTACGGCCACTGCCCTGTATATTTGGCGGAGTTTCATTAATTACTTCAAAAGCTATTAATGGGAATAGTGTAAAATTTGATTGAGTATTTTTAAAAGTTATTCATTTAGACGTCAATTCAGACATCAATTCTATACCGTTTTCCATGTAATTTTGCAGGCACAATCGGCTGGTATTACGGCAACTGCCCTGTAAATTTGGCGAAGTTTCATTGACTACTTTCAAAGTTATTAATGAGATTAGTGGGAAATTTGATTGAGTATTTTAAAAGTTATTCATTTAGACGTCAATTCAGACGTCAATTCTTAACCGTTTTCCATGTAATTTTGCAGGCACCATCGGCTGGTATTACGGCAATTGCCCTGTAAATTTGGCGGAGTTTCATGTATTACTTCAAAGTTATTAATGGGAATAGTGTGAAATTTGATTGAGTATTTTTAAAAGTTATTCATTTAGACGTCAATTCAGACGTCAATTCATAACCGTTTCCCATGTAATTTTGCAGGCGCAATCGGCTGGTATTACGGCAACCGCCCTGTAAATTTGGCGAAGTTTCATTGACTACTTTAAAAGTTATTGATGAGATTAGTGTGAAATTTGATTGAGTATTTCAAAAGTTATTCATTTAGACGTTAATTCCGACGTCAATTCTTAACCGTTTTCCATGTAATTTTGCAAGCACCATCGGCTGGTATTACGGCAATTGCCCTGTAAATTTGGCTGAGTTTTTTTTATTACTTCAAAAGTTATTAATGAGATTAGTGTAAAATTTGATTGAGTATTTTTAAAAGTTTTTCATTTAGACGTAAATTCAGACGTCAATTCTGGACCGTTTTCAATGTAATTTTGCAGGCACCATCGGCTGGTATTACGGCAACTGCCCTGTAAATTTGGCTGAGTTTCTTTTATTACTTCAAAAGTTATTAATTAGATTAGTGTGAAATTTGATTGAGTATTTTTAAAAGTGATTCATTGAGACTTCAATTCAGACGTCAATTTTTAACCGTTTTCCATGTAATTTTGCAGGCACCATCGGCTGCTACTACGGCAACTTCCCTGTAAATTTGGCAAAGATTGATTAAGTACTTCAAAAGTTAATAATGACATTAGTGTGGAATTTTCCTTTAAATTTGGCGAAGTTTGATTAAGTAGTTCTAAAGTTATCAATAGGATTAGTGTAAAATTTGATTGAGTATTTTTAAAAGTTATTCATTTAGACGTCAATTCAGACGTCAATTCTCAACCGTTTCCCATGTAATTTTGCAGGCACCATCGTCTGGTATTACGGCCACTGCCCTGTAAATTTGGCGGAGTTTCATTAATTACTTTAAAAGTTATTAATGGGAATAGTGTGAAATTTGATTGGGTATTTTTAAAAGTTATTCATTTAGACGTCAATTCAGACGTCAATTCTCAACCGTTTTCCATGTAATTTTGCAGGCGCAATCGGCGGGTATTACGGCAACCGCCCTGGAAATTTGGCGAAGTTTCATTTACTACTTCAAAAGTTATTAATGAGATTAGTGTAAAATTTGATTGAGTATTTCAAAAGTTATTCATTTAGACGTCAATTCAGACGTCAATTCTTAACCGTTTTCCATGTAATTTAGCAGGCCCCATCGGCTGGTATTACGGCAATTGCCCTGTAAATTTGGCTGCGTTTTTTTTATTACTTCAAAAGTTATTAATGAGATTAGTGTGAGATTTGATTGAGTATTTTTAAAAGTTATTCATTTAGACGTCAATTCAGACGTCAATTCTTAACCGTTTCCCATGTAATTTTGCAGGCATCATCGGCTGGTATTGCGTCAACTGCCCTGTACATTTGGCGAAGTTTCATTGATTACTTCAAAAGTTATTATTGAGATTAGTGTGAAATTCGATTGAGTATTTTTAAAAGTTATTCATTTAGACGTCAATTCAGACGTCAATTCTTAAGCGTTTTCCATGCAATTTTGTAGGCACCATTGGCTGTTATTACGGCAACTGCCCTGTAAATTTGGCGAAGTTTCATTAAATACTTTAAAAGTTATTAATGAGATTAGTGTGAAATTTGATTGAATATTTTAAAAGTTATTCATTTAGACGTCAATTCAGACGTCAATTCTTAACCGTTTCCATGTAATTTTGCAAGCACCATCGGCTGGTATTACGGCAATTGCCCTGTAAATTTGGCTGAGTTTTTTTTATTACTTCAAAGTTGTTAATGAGATTAGTGTGAAATTTGATTGAGTATTTTTAAAAGTTATTCATTTAGACGTCAATTCAGACGTCAATTTTTAACCGTTTTCCATGTAATTTTACAGGCACCATCGGCTGGCATTACGGCAACTGCCCTGTAAATGTGGCGGAGTTTCGTTGATTATTTCAAAAGTTATTAATGAGAATAGTGTGAAATTTGATTGAGTATTTTTAAAAGTTATTCATTTAGACGTCAATTCAGACGTCATTTCTCAACCGTTTTCCATGTAATTTTGCAGGCACCATCGGCTGGTACTACGGCAACTTCCCTGTAAATTTGGCAAAGATTGATTAAGTATTTCAAAAGTTAATAATGCCATTAGTGTGGAATTTTCCTTTAAATTTGGCGAAGTTTGATTAAGTAGTTCTAAAGTTATCAATAGGATTAGTGTAAAATTTGATTGAGTATTTTTAAAAGTTATTCATTTAGACGTCAATTCAGACGTCAATTCTCAACCGTCTCCTATGTAATTTTGCAGGCATCATCGTCTGGTATTACGGCCACTGCCCTGTATATTTGGCGGAGTTTCATTAATTACTTCAAAAGCTATTAATGGGAATAGTGTAAAATTTGATTGAGTATTTTTAAAAGTTATTCATTTAGACGTCAATTCAGACATCAATTCTATACCGTTTTCGAAGTTTCATTGGCGAAGTTTCATTGACTACTTTCAAAGTTATTAATGAGATTAGTGGGAAATTTGATTGAGTATTTTAAAAGTTATTCATTTAGACGTCAATTCAGACGTCAATTCTCAACCGTTTTCCATGTAATTTTGCAGGCACCATCGGCTGGTATTAGGGCAATTGCCCTGTAAATTTGGCGGAGTTTCATGTATTACTTCAAAGTTATTAATGGGAATAGTGTGAAATTTGATTGAGTATTTTTAAAAGTTATTCATTTAGACGTCAATTCAGACGTCAATTCTTAACCGTTTCCCATGTAATTTTGCAGGCGCAATCGGCTGGTATTACGGCAACCGCCCTGTAAATTTGGCGAAGTTTCATTGACTACTTTAAAAGTTATTAATGAGATTAGTGTGAAATTTGATTGAGTATTTCAAAAGTTATTCATTTAGACGACAATTCAGACGTCAATTCTTAACCGTTTCCATGTAATTTTGCAAGCACCATCGGCTGGTATTACGGCAATTGCCCTGTAAATTTGGCTGAGTTTTTTTTATTACTTCAAAAGTTATTAATGAGATTAGTGTGAAATTTGATTGAGTATTTTTAAAAGTTATTCATTTAGACGTCAATTCAGACGTCAATTCTTAACCGTTTTCCATGTAATTTTGCAGGCACCATCGGCTGTTATTACGGCAACTGCCCTGTAAATTTGGCAAAGTTTTATTGACTACTTTAAAAGTTATAAATGAGATTACTGTTAAATTTGATTGAGTATTTCAAAAGTTATTCATTTAGACGTCAATTCAGACGTCAATTCTTAACCGTTTTCCATGTAATTTTGCAGGCACCATCGGCTGGTATTACGGCAACTTCCCTGTAAATTTGGCGAAGTTTCATGGAATACTTTAAAAGTTATTAATGAGATTAGTATGAAATTTGATTGAGTATTTTAAAAGTTATTCATTTAGACGTCAATTCAGACGTCAATTCTTAACCGTTTCCCATGTAATTTTGCAGGCATCATCGGCTGGTATTGCGTCAACTGCCCTGTACATTTGGCGAAGTTTCATTGATTACTTCAAAAGTTATTAATGAGATTAGTGTGAAATTCGATTGAGTATTTTTAAAAGTTATTCATTTAGACGTCAATTCAGACGTCAATTCTTAAACGTTTTCCATGCAATTTTGTAGGCACCATTGGCTGTTATTACGGCAACTGCCCTGTAAATTTGGCGAAGTTTCATTGAATAATTTAAAAGTTGTTAATGAGATTAGTGTGAAATTTGATTGAATATTTTAAAAGTTATTCATTTAGACGTCAATTCAGACGTCAATTCTTAACCGTTTTCCATGTAATTTTGCAGGCACCATCGGCTGGTATTACGGCAATTGCCCTGTAAATTTGGCTTAGTTTTTTTTATTACTTCAAAGTTGTTAATGAGATTAGTGTGAAATTTGATTGAGTATTTTTAAAAGTTATTCATTTAGACGTCAATTCAGACGTCAATTTTTAACCGTTTTCCATGTAATTTTACAGGCACCATCGGCTGGCATTACGGAAACTGCCCTGTAAATGTGGCGGAGTTTCGTTGATTATTTCAAAAGTTATTAATGAGAATAGTGTGAAATTTGATTGAGTATTTTTAAAAGTTAATCATTTAGACGTCAATTCAGACGTCATTTCTTAAACGTTTACCATGTAGTTTTACAGGCACCATCGGCTGGTACTACGGCAACTTCCCTGTAAATTTGGCAAAGATTGATTAAGTACTTCAAAAGTTAATAATGCCATTAGTGTGGAATTTTCCTTTAAATTTGGCGAAGTTTGATTAAGTAGTTCTAAAGTTATCAATAGGATTAGTGTAAAATTTGATTGAGTATTTTTAAAAGTTATTCATTTAGACGTCAATTCAGACGTCAATTCTCAACCGTCTCCTATGTAATTTTGCAGGCACCATCGTCAGGTATTACGGCCACTGCCCTGTATATTTGGCCGAGTTTCATTAATTACTTCAAAAGCTATTAATGGGAATAGTGTAAAATTTGATTGAGTATTTTTAAAAGTTATTCATTTAGACGTCAATTCAGACATCAATTCTATACCGTTTTCGAAGTTTCATTGGCGAAGTTTCATTGACTACTTTCAAAGTTATTAATGAGATTAGTGGGAAATTTGATTGAGTATTTTAAAAGTTATTCATTTAGACGTCAATTCAGACGTCAATTCTTAACCGTTTTCCATGTAATTTTGCAGGCACCATCGGCTGGTATTACGGCAATTGCCCTGTAAATTTGGCGGAGTTTCATGTATTACTTCAAAGTTATTAATGGGAATAGTGTGAAATTTGATTGAGTATTTTTAAAAGTTATTCATTTAGACGTCAATTCAGACGTCAATTCTTAACCGTTTCCCATGTAATTTTGCAGGCGCAATCGGCTGGTATTACGGCAACCGCCCTGTAAATTTGGCGAAGTTTCATTGACTACTTTAAAAGTTATTAATGAGATTATTGTGAAATTTGATTGAGTATTTCAAAAGTTATTCATTTAGACGACAATTCAGACGTCAATTCTTAACCGTTTCCATGTAATTTTGCAAGCACCATCGGCTGGTATTACGGCAATTGCCCTGTAAATTTGGCTGAGTTTTTTTTATTACTTCAAAGTTGTTAATGAGATTAGTGTGAAATTTGATTGAGTATTTTTAAAAGTTATTCATTTAGACGTCAATTCAGACGTCATTTCTCAACCGTTTTCCATGTAATTTTGCAGGCACCATCGGCTGGTACTACGGCAACTTCCCTGTAAATTTGGCAAAGATTGATTAAGTACTTCAAAAGTTAATAATGCCATTAGTGTGGAATTTTCCTTTAAATTTGGCGAAGTTTGATTAAGTAGTTCTAAAGTTATCAATAGGATTAGTGTAAAATTTGATTGAGTATTTTTAAAAGTTATTCATTTAGACGTCAATTCAGACGTCAATTCTCAACCGTCTCCTGTGTAATTTTGCAGGCACCATCGTCTGGTATTACGGCCACTGCCCTGTATATTTGGCCGAGTTTCATTAATTACTTCAAAAGCTATTAATGGGAATAGTGTAAAATTTGATTGAGTATTTTTAAAAGTTATTCATTTAGACGTCAATTCAGACATCAATTCTATGCCGTTTTCGAAGTTTCATTGGCGAAGTTTTATTGACTACTTTCAAAGTTATTAATGAGATTAGTGGGAAATTTGATTGAGTATTTTAAAAGTTATTCATTTAGACGTCAATTCAGACGTCAATTCTTAACCGTTTTCCATGTAATTTTGCAGGCACCATCGGCTGGTATTACGGCAATTGCCCTGTAAATTTGGCGGAGTTTCATGTATTACTTCAAAGTTATTAATGGGAATAGTGTGAAATTTGATTGAGTATTTTTAAAAGTTATTCATTTAGACGTCAATTCAGACGTCAATTCTTAACCGTTTCCCATGTAATTTTGCAGGCGCAATCGGCTGGTATTACGGCAACCGCCCTGTAAATTTGGCGAAGTTTCATTGACTACTTTAAAAGTTATTAATGAGATTAGTGTGAAATTTGATTGAGTATTTCAAAAGTTATTCATTTAGACGACAATTCAGACGTCAATTCTTAACCGTTTCCATGTAATTTTGCAAGCACCATCGGCTGGTATTACGGCAATTGCCCTGTAAATTTGGCTGAGTTTTTTTTATTACTTCAAAGTTGTTAATGAGATTAGTGTGAAATTTGATTGAGTATTTTTAAAAGTTATTCATTTAGACGTCAATTCAGACGTCAATTTTTAACCGTTTTCCATGTAATTTTACAGGCACCATCGGCTGGCATTACGGCAACTGCCCTGTAAATGTGGCGGAGTTTTGTTGATTATTTCAAATGTTATTAATGAGAATAGTGTGAAATTTGATTGAGTATTTTTAAAAGTTATTCATTTAGACGTCAATTCAGACGTCATTTCTCAACCGTTTTCCATGTAATTTTGCAGGCACCATCGGCTGGTACTACGGCAACTTCCCTGTAAATTTGGCAAAGATTGATTAAGTACTTCAAAAGTTAATAATGCCATTAGTGTGGAATTTTCCTTTAAATTTGGCGAAGTTTGATTAAGTAGTTCTAAAGTTATCAATAGGATTAGTGTAAAATTTGATTGAGTATTTTTAAAAGTTATTCATTTAGACGTCAATTCAGACGTCAATTCTCAACCGTCTCCTGTGTAATTTTGCAGGCACCATCGTCTGGTATTACGGCCACTGCCCTGTATATTTGGCCGAGTTTCATTAATTACTTCAAAAGCTATTAATGGGAATAGTGTAAAATTTGATTGAGTATTTTTAAAAGTTATTCATTTAGACGTCAATTCAGACATCAATTCTATACCGTTTTCGAAGTTTCATTGGCGAAGTTTCATTGACTACTTTCAAAGTTATTAATGAGATTAGTGGGAAATTTGATTGAGTATTTTAAAAGTTATTCATTTAGACGTCAATTCAGACGTCAATTCTTAACCGTTTTCCATGTAATTTTGCAGGCACCATCGGCTGGTATTACGGCAATTGCCCTGTAAATTTGGCTGAGTTTTTTTTATTACTTCAAAAGTTATTAATGAGATTAGTGTGAAATTTGATTGAGTATTTTTAAAAGTTATTCATTTAGACGTCAATTCAGACGTCAATTCTTAACCGTTTTCCATGTAATTTTGCAGGCACCATCGGCTGTTATTACGGCAACTGCCCTGTAAATTTGGCAAAGTTTTATTGACTACTTTAAAAGTTATAAATGAGATTACTGTTAAATTTGATTGAGTATTTCAAAAGTTATTCATTTAGACGTCAATTCAGACGTCAATTCTTAACCGTTTTCCATGTAATTTTGTAGGCACCATTGGCTGTTATTACGGCAACTTCCGTGTAAATTTGGCGAAGTTTCATGGAATACTTTAAAAGTTATTAATGAGATTAGTATGAAATTTGATTGAGTATTTTAAAAGTTATTCATTTAGACGTCAATTCAGACGTCAATTCTTAACCGTTTCCCATGTAATTTTGCAGGCATCATCGGCTGGTATTGCGTCAACTGCCCTGTACATTTGGCGAAGTTTCATCGATTACTTCAAAAGTTATTAATGAGATTAGTGTGAAATTCGATTGAGTATTTTTAAAAGTTATTCATTTAGACGTCAATTCAGACGTCAATTCTTAATCGTTTTCCATGTAATTTTGCAGGCACAATCGGCTGGTATTACGGCAACTGCCCTTTAAATGTGGCGGAGTTTCATTGTTTACTTCAAAAGTTATTAATGAGAATAGTGTAAAATTTGATTGAGTATTTTTAAAAGTTATTCATTTAGACGTCAATTCAGACGTCAATTCTCAACCGTTTTCCATGTAATTTTGCAGGCACCATCGGCTGCTACTACGGCAACTTCCCTGTAAATTTGGCAAAGATTGATTAAGTACTTCAAATAAGTACGTCAATTCAGACGTCAATTCTCAACCGTTTTCCATGTAATTTTGCAGGCACAATCGGCTGGTATCACGGCAACTGCCCTGTAAATTTGGCGAAGTTTCATTGACTACTTTCAAAGTTATTAATGAGATTAGTGGGAAATTTGATTGAGTATTTTAAAAGTTATTCATTTAGACGTCAATTCAGACGTCAATTCTCAACCGTTTTACATGTAGTTTTGCAGGCACCATCGGCTGGTATTACGGCAATTGCCCTGTGAATTTGGCGGAGTTTCATGTATTACTTCAAAAGTTATTAATGGAATAGTGTGAAATTTGATTGAGTATTTTTAAAAGTTACTCATTTAGACGTCAATTCAGACGTCAATTCTTAACCGTTTTCAATGTAATTTTGCAGGCACCATCGGCTGGTATCACGGCAACTGCCCTGTAAATTTGGCTGAGTTTCTTTTATTACTTCAAAAGTTATTAATTAGATTAGTGTGAAATTTGATTGAGTATTTTTAAAAGTGATTCATTGAGACGTCAATTCAGACGTCAATTTTTAACCGTTTTCCATGTAATTTTGCAGGCACCATCCGCTGCTACTACGGCAACTTCTCTGTAAATTTGGCAAAGATTGATTAAGTACTTGAAAAGTTAATAATGACATTAGTGTGGAATTTTCCTTTAAATTTGGCGAAGTTTGATTAAGTAGTTCTAAAGTTATCAATAGGATTAGTGTAAAATTTGATTGAGTATTTTTAAAAGTTATTCATTTAGACGTCAATTCAGACGTCAATTCTCCACCGTTCCCCATGTAAATTTGCAGGCACCATCGTCTGGTATTACGGCAACCGCCCTGTAAATTTGGCGAAGTTTCATTGACTACTTTAAAAGTTATTAATGAGATTAGTGTGAAATTTGATTGAGTATTTCAAAAGTTATTCATTTAGACGTCAATTCAGACGTCAATTCTTAACCGTTTTCCATGTAATTTTGCAAGCACCATCGGCTGGTATTACGGCAATTGCCCTGTAAATTTGGCAAAGTTTCATTGACTACTTTAAAAGTTTTAAATGAGATTAGTGTGAAATTTGATTGAGTATTTTTAAAAGTTATTCATCTAGACGTCAATTCAGACGTCAATTCTTAACCGTTTTCCATGTAATTTTGCAGGCACCATCGGCTGTTATTACGGCAACTGCCCCGTACATTTGGCAAAGTTTCATTGACTACTTTAAAAGTTATAAATGAGATTAGTGTGAAATTTGATTGAGTATTTTTAAAAGTTATTCATTTAGACGTCAATTCAGACGTCAATTCTCAACCGTTTTCCATGTAGTTTTGCAGGCACCATCGGCTGGTATTACGGCAATTGCCCTGTGAATTTGGCGGAGTTTCATGTATTACTTGAAAAGTTATTAATGGAATAGTGTGAAATTTGATTGAGTATTTTTAAAAGTTACTCATTTAGACGTCAATTCAGACGTCAATTCTCAACCGTTTTCAATGTAATTTTGCAGGCACCATCGGCTGGTATTACGGCAACTGCCCTGTAAATTTGGCTGAGTTTCTTTTATTACTTCAAAAGTTATTAATTAGATTAGTGTGAAATTTGATTGAGTATTTTTAAAAGTGATTCATTGAGACGTCAATTCAGACGTCAATTTTTAACCGTTTCCCATGTAATTTTGCAGGCACCATCCGCTGCTACTACGGCAACTTCCCTGTAAATTTGGCAAAGATTGATTAAGTACTTCAAAAGTTAATAATGACATTAGTGTGGAATTTTCCTTTAAATTTGGCGAAGTTTGATTAAGTAGTTCTAAAGTTATCAATAGGATTAGTGTAAAATTTGATTGAGTATTTTTAAAAGTTATTCATTTAGACGTCAATTCAGACGTCAATTCTCAACCGTTTCCCATGTTATTTTGCAGGCACCATCGTCTGGTATTACGGCCACTGCCCTGTAAATTTGGCGGAGTTTCATTAATTACTTCAAAAGTTATTAATGGGAATAGTGTAAAATTTGATTGAGTATTTTTAAAAGTTATTCATTTAGACGTCAATTCAGACGTCAATTCTCAACCGTTTTCCATGTAATTTTGCAGGCACAATCGGTTGGTATTACGGCAATTGCCCTGTAAATTTGGCGGAGTTTCATGTATTACTTCAAAAGTTATCAATGGGAATAGTGTGAAATTTGATTGGGTATTTTTAAAAGTTATTCATTTAGACGTCAATTCAGACGTCAATTCTCAACCGTTTTCCATGTAATTTTGCAGGCGCAATCGGCTGGTATTACGGCAACTGCCCTGTAAATTTGGCGAAGTTTCACTGACTACTTCAAAAGTTATTAATGGAATAGTGTGAAATTTGATTGAGTATTTTTAAAAGTTACTCATTTAGACGTCAATTCAGACGTCAATTCTCAGCCGTTTTCAATGTAATTTTGCAGGCACCATCGGCTGGTATTACGGCAACTGCCCTGTAAATTTGGCTGAGTTTCTTTTATTACTTCAAAAGTTATTAATTAGATTAGTGTGAAATTTGATTGAGTATTTTTAAAAGTGATTCATTGAGACGTCAATTCAGACGTCAATTTTTAACCGTTTTCCATGTAATTTTGCAGGCACCTTTGGCTGCTACTACGGCAACTTCCCTGTAAATTTGGCAAAGATTGATTAAGTACTTCAAAAGTTAATAATGACATTAGTGTGAAATTTTCCTTTAAATTTGGCGAAGTTTGATTAAGTAGTTCTAAAGTTATCAATAGGAATAGTGTAAAATTTGATTGAGTATTTTTAAAAGTTATTCATTTAGACGTCAATTCAGACGTCAATTCTCAAGCGTTTTCCATGTAATTTTGCAGGCACAATCGGTTGGTATTACGGCAATTGCCCTGTAAATTTGGCGGAGTTTCATGTATTACTTCAAAAGTTATCAATGGGAATAGTGTGAAATTTGATTGGGTATTTTTAAAAGTTATTCATTTAGACGTCAATGCAGACGTCAATTCTTAACCGTTTTCCATGTAATTTTGCAGGCACCATCGGCTGGTATTACGGCAACTGCCCTGTAAATTTGGCTGAGTTTCTTTTATTACTTCAAAAGTTATTAATTAGATTAGTGTGAAATTTGATTGAGTATTTTTAAAAGTGATTCATTGAGACGTCAATTCAGACGTCAATTTTTAACCGTTTTCCATGTAATTTTGCAGGCACCATCGGCTGCTACTACGGCACCTTCCCTGTAAATTTGGCAAAGTTTGATTAAGTAGTTCTAAAGTTATCAATAGGATTAGTGTAAAATTTGATTGAGTATTTTTAAAAGTTATTCATTTAGACGTCAATTCAGACGTCAATTCTCAACCGTTTCCCATGTAATTTTGCAGGCACGATCGTCTGGTATTACGGCCACTGCCCTGTAAATTTGGCGGAGTTTCATTAATTACTTCAAAAGTTATTATTGGGAATAGTGTAAAATTTGATTGAGTATTTTTAAAAGTTATTCATTTAGACGTCAATTCAGACGTCAATTCTCAACCGTTTTCCATGTAATTTCGCAGGCACAATCGGTTGGTATTACGGCAATTGCCCTGTAAATTTGGCGGAGTTTCATGTATTACTTCAAAAGTTATCAATGGGAATAGTGTGAAATTTGATTGGGTATTTTTAAAAGTTATTCATTTAGACGTCAATTCAGACGTCAATTCTCAACCGTTTTCCATGTAATTTTGCAGGCGCAATCGGCTGGTATTACGGCAACCGCCCTGTAAATTTGGCGAAGTTTCATTTACTACTTTAAAAGTTATTAATGAGATTAGTGTAAAATTTGATTGAGTATTTCAAAAGTTATTCATTTAGACGTCAATTCAGACGTCAATTCTTAACCGTTTTCCATGTAATTTAGCAGGCACCATCGGCTGGTATTACGGCAATTACCCTGTAAATTTGGCTGCGTTTTTTTTATTACTTCAAAAGTTATTAATGAGATTAGTGTGAGATTTGATTGAGTATTTTTAAAAGTTATGCAATTAGACGTCAATTCAGACGTCAATTCTTAACCGTTTCCCATGTAATTTTGCAGGCATCATCGGCTGGTATTGCGTCAACTGCCCTGTACATTTGGCGAAGTTTCATTGATTACTTCAAAAGTTAATAATGAGATTAGTGTGAAATTCGATTGAGTATTTTTAAAAGTTATTCATTTAGACGTCAATTCAGACGTCAATTCTTAAACGTTTTCCATGCAATTTTGTAGGCACCATTGGCTGTTATTACGGCAACTGCCCTGTAAATTTGGCGAAGTTTCATTGAATACTTTAAAAGTTGTTAATGAGATTAGTGTGAAATTTGATTGAATATTTTAAAAGTTATTCATTTAGACGTCAATTCAGACGTCAATTCTTAACCGTTTTCCATGTAATTTTGCAGGCACCATCGGCTGGTATTACGGCAATTGCCCTGTAAATTTGGCTTAGTTTTTTTTATTACTTCAAAGTTGTTAATGAGATTAGTGTGAAATTTGATTGAGTATTTTTAAAAGTTATTCATTTAGACGTCAATTCAGACGTCAATTTTTAACTGTTTTCCATGTAATTTTGCAGGCACCATCGGCTGGCATTACGGCAACTGCCCTGTAAATGTGGCGGAGTTTCGTTGATTATTTCGAAAGTTATTAATGAGAATAGTGTGAAATTTGATTGAGTATTTTTAAAAGTTATTCATTTAGACGTCAATTCAGACGTCAATTCTCAACCGTCTCCTATGTAATTTGCAGGCACCATCGTCTGGTATTACGGCCACTGCCCTGTAAATTTGGCGGAGTTTCATTAATTACTTCAAAAGCTATTAATGGGAATAGTGTAAAATTTGATTGAGTATTTTTAAAAGTTATTCATTTAGACGTCAATTCAGACATCAATTCTATACCGTTTTCCATGTAATTTTGCAGGCACAATCGGCTGGTATTACGGCAACTGCCCTGTAAATTTGGCGAAGTTTCATTGACTACTTTCAAAGTTATTAATGAGATTAGTGGGAAATTTGATTGAGTATTTTAAAAGTTATTCATTTAGACGTCAATTCAGACGTCAATTCTTAACCGTTTTCCATGTAATTTTGCAGGCACCATCGGCTGGTATTACGGCAATTGCCCTGTAAATTTGGCGGAGTTTCATGTATTACTTCAAAGTTATTAATGGGAATAGTGTGAAATTTGATTGAGTATTTTTAAAAGTTATTCATTTAGACGTCAATTCAGACGTCATTTCTCAACCGTTTTCCATGTATTTTTGCAGGCACCATCGGCTGGTACTGCGGCAACTTCCCTGTAAATTTGGCAAAGATTGATTAAGTACTTCAAAAGTTAATAATGCCATTAGTGTGGAATTTTCCTTTAAATTTGGCGAAGTTTGATTAAGTAGTTCTAAAGTTATCAATAGGATTAGTGTAAAATTTGATTGAGTATTTTTAAAAGTTATTCATTTAGACGTCAATTCAGACGTCAATTCTCAACCGTCTCCTATGTAATTTTGCAGGCACCATCGTCTGGTATTACGGCCACTGCCCTGTATATTTGGCGGAGTTTCATTAATTACTTCAAAAGCTATTAATGGGAATAGTGTAAAATTTGATTGAGTATTTTTAAAAGTTATTCATTTAGACGTCAATTCAGACATCAATTCTATACCGTTTTCGAAGTTTCATTGGCGAAGTTTCATTGACTACTTTCAAAGTTATTAATGAGATTAGTGGGAAATTTGATTGAGTATTTTAAAAGTTATTCATTTAGACGTCAATTCAGACGTCAATTCTTAACCGTTTTCCATGTAATTTTGCAGGCACCATCGGCTGGTATTACGGCAATTGCCCTGTAAATTTGGCTGAGTTTTTTTTATTACTTCAAAAGTTATTAATGAGATTAGTGTGAAATTTGATTGAGTATTTTTAAAAGTTATTCATTTAGACGTCAATTCAGACGTCAATTCTTAACCGTTTTCCATGTAATTTTGCAGGCACCATCGGCTGTTATTACGGCAACTGCCCTGTAAATTTGGCAAAGTTTTATTGACTACTTTAAAAGTTATAAATGAGATTACTGTTAAATTTGATTGAGTATTTCAAAAGTTATTCATTTAGACGTCAATTCAGACGTCAATTCTTAACCGTTTTCCATGTAATTTTGTAGGCACCATTGGCTGTTATTACGGCAACTTCCGTGTAAATTTGGCGAAGTTTCATGGAATACTTTAAAAGTTATTAATGAGATTAGTATGAAATTTGATTGAGTATTTTAAAAGTTATTCATTTAGACGTCAATTCAGACGTCAATTCTTAACCGTTTCCCATGTAATTTTGCAGGCATCATCGGCTGGTATTGCGTCAACTGCCCTGTACATTTGGCGAAGTTTCATCGATTACTTCAAAAGTTATTAATGAGATTAGTGTGAAATTCGATTGAGTATTTTTAAAAGTTATTCATTTAGACGTCAATTCAGACGTCAATTCTTAATCGTTTTCCATGTAATTTTGCAGGCACAATCGGCTGGTATTACGGCAACTGCCCTTTAAATGTGGCGGAGTTTCATTGTTTACTTCAAAAGTTATTAATGAGAATAGTGTAAAATTTGATTGAGTATTTTTAAAAGTTATTCATTTAGACGTCAATTCAGACGTCAATTCTCAACCGTTTTCCATGTAATTTTGCAGGCACCATCGGCTGCTACTACGGCAACTTCCCTGTAAATTTGGCAAAGATTGATTAAGTACTTCAAATAAGTACGTCAATTCAGACGTCAATTCTCAACCGTTTTCCATGTAATTTTGCAGGCACAATCGGCTGGTATCACGGCAACTGCCCTGTAAATTTGGCGAAGTTTCATTGACTACTTTCAAAGTTATTAATGAGATTAGTGGGAAATTTGATTGAGTATTTTAAAAGTTATTCATTTAGACGTCAATTCAGACGTCAATTCTCAACCGTTTTACATGTAGTTTTGCAGGCACCATCGGCTGGTATTACGGCAATTGCCCTGTGAATTTGGCGGAGTTTCATGTATTACTTCAAAAGTTATTAATGGAATAGTGTGAAATTTGATTGAGTATTTTTAAAAGTTACTCATTTAGACGTCAATTCAGACGTCAATTCTTAACCGTTTTCAATGTAATTTTGCAGGCACCATCGGCTGGTATCACGGCAACTGCCCTGTAAATTTGGCTGAGTTTCTTTTATTACTTCAAAAGTTATTAATTAGATTAGTGTGAAATTTGATTGAGTATTTTTAAAAGTGATTCATTGAGACGTCAATTCAGACGTCAATTCTTAACCGTTTTCCATGTAATTTTGCAGGCACCATCGGCTGTTATTACGGCAACTGCCCTGTAAATTTGGCAAAGTTTTATTGACTACTTTAAAAGTTATAAATGAGATTACTGTTAAATTTGATTGAGTATTTCAAAAGTTATTCATTTAGACGTCAATTCAGACGTCAATTCTTAACCGTTTTCCATGTAATTTTGTAGGCACCATTGGCTGTTATTACGGCAACTTCCGTGTAAATTTGGCGAAGTTTCATGGAATACTTTAAAAGTTATTAATGAGATTAGTATGAAATTTGATTGAGTATTTTAAAAGTTATTCATTTAGACGTCAATTCAGACGTCAATTCTTAACCGTTTCCCATGTAATTTTGCAGGCATCATCGGCTGGTATTGCGTCAACTGCCCTGTACATTTGGCGAAGTTTCATCGATTACTTCAAAAGTTATTAATGAGATTAGTGTGAAATTCGATTGAGTATTTTTAAAAGTTATTCATTTAGACGTCAATTCAGACGTCAATTCTTAATCGTTTTCCATGTAATTTTGCAGGCACAATCGGCTGGTATTACGGCAACTGCCCTTTAAATGTGGCGGAGTTTCATTGTTTACTTCAAAAGTTATTAATGAGAATAGTGTAAAATTTGATTGAGTATTTTTAAAAGTTATTCATTTAGACGTCAATTCAGACGTCAATTCTCAACCGTTTTCCATGTAATTTTGCAGGCACCATCGGCTGCTACTACGGCAACTTCCCTGTAAATTTGGCAAAGATTGATTAAGTACTTCAAATAAGTACGTCAATTCAGACGTCAATTCTCAACCGTTTTCCATGTAATTTTGCAGGCACAATCGGCTGGTATCACGGCAACTGCCCTGTAAATTTGGCGAAGTTTCATTGACTACTTTCAAAGTTATTAATGAGATTAGTGGGAAATTTGATTGAGTATTTTAAAAGTTATTCATTTAGACGTCAATTCAGACGTCAATTCTCAACCGTTTTACATGTAGTTTTGCAGGCACCATCGGCTGGTATTACGGCAATTGCCCTGTGAATTTGGCGGAGTTTCATGTATTACTTCAAAAGTTATTAATGGAATAGTGTGAAATTTGATTGAGTATTTTTAAAAGTTACTCATTTAGACGTCAATTCAGACGTCAATTCTTAACCGTTTTCAATGTAATTTTGCAGGCACCATCGGCTGGTATCACGGCAACTGCCCTGTAAATTTGGCTGAGTTTCTTTTATTACTTCAAAAGTTATTAATTAGATTAGTGTGAAATTTGATTGAGTATTTTTAAAAGTGATTCATTGAGACGTCAATTCAGACGTCAATTTTTAACCGTTTTCCATGTAATTTTGCAGGCACCATCCGCTGCTACTACGGCAACTTCTCTGTAAATTTGGCAAAGATTTGATTAAGTACTTGAAAAGTTAATAATGACATTAGTGTGGAATTTTCCTTTAAATTTGGCGAAGTTTGATTAAGTAGTTCTAAAGTTATCAATAGGATTAGTGTAAAATTTGATTGAGTATTTTTAAAAGTTATTCATTTAGACGTCAATTCAGACGTCAATTCTCCACCGTTCCCCATGTAAATTTGCAGGCACCATCGTCTGGTATTACGGCAACCGCCCTGTAAATTTGGCGAAGTTTCATTGACTACTTTAAAAGTTATTAATGAGATTAGTGTGAAATTTGATTGAGTATTTCAAAAGTTATTCATTTAGACGTCAATTCAGACGTCAATTCTTAACCGTTTTCCATGTAATTTTGCAAGCACCATCGGCTGGTATTACGGCAATTGCCCTGTAAATTTGGCAAAGTTTCATTGACTACTTTAAAAGTTTTAAATGAGATTAGTGTGAAATTTGATTGAGTATTTTTAAAAGTTATTCATCTAGACGTCAATTCAGACGTCAATTCTTAACCGTTTTCCATGTAATTTTGCAGGCACCATCGGCTGTTATTACGGCAACTGCCCTGTACATTTGGCAAAGTTTCATTGACTACTTTAAAAGTTATAAATGAGATTAGTGTGAAATTTGATTGAGTATTTT
Organism: Flabesymbios commensalis; assembly: GCA_964017125.1. NCBI lineage: Eukaryota > Metazoa > Annelida > Polychaeta > Terebellida > Flabelligeridae > Flabesymbios > Flabesymbios commensalis. The sequence continues at coordinate 23,122 of CAXHKU010000473.1, forward strand.
TAAAAGTTATTCATTTAGACGTCAATTCAGACGTCAATTCTCAACCGTTTTCCATGTAGTTTTGCAAGCACCATCGGCTGGTATTACGGCAATTGCCCTGTGAATTTGGCGGAGTTTCATGTATTACTTGAAAAGTTATTAATGGAATAGTGTGAAATTTGATTGAGTATTTTTAAAAGTTACTCATTTAGACGTCAATTCAGACGTCAATTCTCAACCGTTTTCAATGTAATTTTGCAGGCACCATCGGCTGGTATTACGGCAACTGCCCTGTAAATTTGGCTGAGTTTCTTTTATTACTTCAAAAGTTATTAATTAGATTAGTGTGAAATTTGATTGAGTATTTTTAAAAGTGATTCATTGAGACGTCAATTCAGACGTCAATTTTTAACCGTTTCCCATGTAATTTTGCAGGCACCATCCGCTGCTACTACGGCAACTTCCCTGTAAATTTGGCAAAGATTGATTAAGTACTTCAAAAGTTAATAATGACATTAGTGTGGAATTTTCCTTTAAATTTGGCGAAGTTTGATTAAGTAGTTCTAAAGTTATCAATAGGATTAGTGTAAAATTTGATTGAGTATTTTTAAAAGTTATTCATTTAGACGTCAATTCAGACGTCAATTCTCAACCGTTTCCCATGTTATTTTGCAGGCACCATCGTCTGGTATTACGGCCACTGCCCTGTAAATTTGGCGGAGTTTCATTAATTACTTCAAAAGTTATTAATGGGAATAGTGTAAAATTTGATTGAGTATTTTTAAAAGTTATTCATTTAGACGTCAATTCAGACGTCAATTCTCAACCGTTTTCCATGTAATTTTGCAGGCACAATCGGTTGGTATTACGGCAATTGCCCTGTAAATTTGGCGGAGTTTCATGTATTACTTCAAAAGTTATCAATGGGAATAGTGTGAAATTTGATTGGGTATTTTTAAAAGTTATTCATTTAGACGTCAATTCAGACGTCAATTCTCAACCGTTTTCCATGTAATTTTGCAGGCGCAATCGGCTGGTATTACGGCAACTGCCCTGTAAATTTGGCGAAGTTTCACTGACTACTTCAAAAGTTATTAATGGAATAGTGTGAAATTTGATTGAGTATTTTTAAAAGTTACTCATTTAGACGTCAATTCAGACGTCAATTCTCAGCCGTTTTCAATGTAATTTTGCAGGCACCATCGGCTGGTATTACGGCAACTGCCCTGTAAATTTGGCTGAGTTTCTTTTATTACTTCAAAAGTTATTAATTAGATTAGTGTGAAATTTGATTGAGTATTTTTAAAAGTGATTCATTGAGACGTCAATTCAGACGTCAATTTTTAACCGTTTTCCATGTAATTTTGCAGGCACCTTTGGCTGCTACTACGGCAACTTCCCTGTAAATTTGGCAAAGATTGATTAAGTACTTCAAAAGTTAATAATGACATTAGTGTGAAATTTTCCTTTAAATTTGGCGAAGTTTGATTAAGTAGTTCTAAAGTTATCAATAGGAATAGTGTAAAATTTGATTGAGTATTTTTAAAAGTTATTCATTTAGACGTCAATTCAGACGTCAATTCTCAAGCGTTTTCCATGTAATTTTGCAGGCACAATCGGTTGGTATTACGGCAATTGCCCTGTAAATTTGGCGGAGTTTCATGTATTACTTCAAAAGTTATCAATGGGAATAGTGTGAAATTTGATTGGGTATTTTTAAAAGTTATTCATTTAGACGTCAATGCAGACGTCAATTCTTAACCGTTTTCCATGTAATTTTGCAGGCACCATCGGCTGGTATTACGGCAACTGCCCTGTAAATTTGGCTGAGTTTCTTTTATTACTTCAAAAGTTATTAATTAGATTAGTGTGAAATTTGATTGAGTATTTTTAAAAGTGATTCATTGAGACGTCAATTCAGACGTCAATTTTTAACCGTTTTCCATGTAATTTTGCAGGCACCATCGGCTGCTACTACGGCACCTTCCCTGTAAATTTGGCAAAGTTTGATTAAGTAGTTCTAAAGTTATCAATAGGATTAGTGTAAAATTTGATTGAGTATTTTTAAAAGTTATTCATTTAGACGTCAATTCAGACGTCAATTCTCAACCGTTTCCCATGTAATTTTGCAGGCACGATCGTCTGGTATTACGGCCACTGCCCTGTAAATTTGGCGGAGTTTCATTAATTACTTCAAAAGTTATTATTGGGAATAGTGTAAAATTTGATTGAGTATTTTTAAAAGTTATTCATTTAGACGTCAATTCAGACGTCAATTCTCAACCGTTTTCCATGTAATTTCGCAGGCACAATCGGTTGGTATTACGGCAATTGCCCTGTAAATTTGGCGGAGTTTCATGTATTACTTCAAAAGTTATCAATGGGAATAGTGTGAAATTTGATTGAGTATTTTTAAAAGTTATTCATTTAGACGTCAATTCAGACGTCAATTCTCAACCGTTTTCCATGTAATTTTGCAGGCGCAATCGGCTGGTATTACGGCAACCGCCCTGTAAATTTGGCGAAGTTTCATTTACTACTTTAAAAGTTATTAATGAGATTAGTGTAAAATTTGATTGAGTATTTCAAAAGTTATTCATTTAGACGTCAATTCAGACGTCAATTCTTAACCGTTTTCCATGTAATTTAGCAGGCACCATCGGCTGGTATTACGGCAATTACCCTGTAAATTTGGCTGCGTTTTTTTTATTACTTCAAAAGTTATTAATGAGATTAGTGTGAGATTTGATTGAGTATTTTTAAAAGTTATTCAATTAGACGTCAATTCAGACGTCAATTCTTAACCGTTTCCCATGTAATTTTGCAGGCATCATCGGCTGGTATTGCGTCAACTGCCCTGTACATTTGGCGAAGTTTCATTGATTACTTCAAAAGTTAATAATGAGATTAGTGTGAAATTCGATTGAGTATTTTTAAAAGTTATTCATTTAGACGTCAATTCAGACGTCAATTCTTAAACGTTTTCCATGCAATTTTGTAGGCACCATTGGCTGTTATTACGGCAACTGCCCTGTAAATTTGGCGAAGTTTCATTGAATACTTTAAAAGTTGTTAATGAGATTAGTGTGAAATTTGATTGAATATTTTAAAAGTTATTCATTTAGACGTCAATTCAGACGTCAATTCTTAACCGTTTTCCATGTAATTTTGCAGGCACCATCGGCTGGTATTACGGCAATTGCCCTGTAAATTTGGCTTAGTTTTTTTTATTACTTCAAAGTTGTTAATGAGATTAGTGTGAAATTTGATTGAGTATTTTTAAAAGTTATTCATTTAGACGTCAATTCAGACGTCAATTTTTAACTGTTTTCCATGTAATTTTGCAGGCACCATCGGCTGGCATTACGGCAACTGCCCTGTAAATGTGGCGGAGTTTCGTTGATTATTTCGAAAGTTATTAATGAGAATAGTGTGAAATTTGATTGAGTATTTTTAAAAGTTATTCATTTAGACGTCAATTCAGACGTCAATTCTCAACCGTCTCCTATGTAATTTGCAGGCACCATCGTCTGGTATTACGGCCACTGCCCTGTATATTTGGCGGAGTTTCATTAATTACTTCAAAAGCTATTAATGGGAATAGTGTAAAATTTGATTGAGTATTTTTAAAAGTTATTCATTTAGACGTCAATTCAGACATCAATTCTATACCGTTTTCCATGTAATTTTGCAGGCACAATCGGCTGGTATTACGGCAACTGACCTGTAAATTTGGCGAAGTTTCATTGACTACTTTCAAAGTTATTAATGAGATTAGTGGGAAATTTGATTGAGTATTTTAAAAGTTATTCATTTAGACGTCAATTCAGACGTCAATTCTTAACCGTTTTCCATGTAATTTTGCAGGCACCATCGGCTGGTATTACGGCAATTGCCCTGTAAATTTGGCGGAGTTTCATGTATTACTTCAAAGTTATTAATGGGAATAGTGTGAAATTTGATTGAGTATTTTTAAAAGTTATTCATTTAGACGTCAATTCAGACGTCATTTCTCAACCGTTTTCCATGTAATTTTGCAGGCACCATCGGCTGGTACTACGGCAACTTCCCTGTAAATTTGGCAAAGATTGATTAAGTACTTCAAAAGTTAATAATGCCATTAGTGTGGAATTTTCCTTTAAATTTGGCGAAGTTTGATTAAGTAGTTCTAAAGTTATCAATAGGATTAGTGTAAAATTTGATTGAGTATTTTTAAAAGTTATTCATTTAGACGTCAATTCAGACGTCAATTCTCAACCGTCTCCTATGTAATTTTGCAGGCACCATCGTCTGGTATTACGGCCACTGCCCTGTATATTTGGCGGAGTTTCATTAATTACTTCAAAAGCTATTAATGGGAATAGTGTAAAATTTGATTGAGTATTTTTAAAAGTTATTCATTTAGACGTCAATTCAGACATCAATTCTATACCGTTTTCGAAGTTTCATTGGCGAAGTTTCATTGACTACTTTCAAAGTTATTAATGAGATTAGTGGGAAATTTGATTGAGTATTTTAAAAGTTATTCATTTAGACGTCAATTCAGACGTCAATTCTTAACCGTTTTCCATGTAATTTTGCAGGCACCATCGGCTGGTATTACGGCAATTGCCCTGTAAATTTGGCTGAGTTTTTTTTATTACTTCAAAAGTTATTAATGAGATTAGTGTGAAATTTGATTGAGTATTTTTAAAAGTTATTCATTTAGACGTCAATTCAGACGTCAATTCTTAACCGTTTTCCATGTAATTTTGCAGGCACCATCGGCTGTTATTACGGCAACTGCCCTGTAAATTTGGCAAAGTTTTATTGACTACTTTAAAAGTTATAAATGAGATTACTGTTAAATTTGATTGAGTATTTCAAAAGTTATTCATTTAGACGTCAATTCAGACGTCAATTCTTAACCGTTTTCCATGTAATTTTGTAGGCACCATTGGCTGTTATTACGGCAACTTCCGTGTAAATTTGGCGAAGTTTCATGGAATACTTTAAAAGTTATTAATGAGATTAGTATGAAATTTGATTGAGTATTTTAAAAGTTATTCATTTAGACGTCAATTCAGACGTCAATTCTTAACCGTTTCCCATGTAATTTTGCAGGCATCATCGGCTGGTATTGCGTCAACTGCCCTGTACATTTGGCGAAGTTTCATCGATTACTTCAAAAGTTATTAATGAGATTAGTGTGAAATTCGATTGAGTATTTTTAAAAGTTATTCATTTAGACGTCAATTCAGACGTCAATTCTTAAACGTTTTCCATGCAATTTTGTAGGCACCATTGGCTGTTATTACGGCAACTGCCCTGTAAATTTGGCGAAGTTTCATTGAATACTTTAAAAGTTGTTAATGAGATTAGTGTGAAATTTGATTGAATATTTTAAAAGTTATTCATTTAGACGTCAATTCAGACGTCAATTCTTAACCGTTTTCCATGTAATTTTGCAGGCACCATCGGCTGGTATTACGGCAATTGCCCTGTAAATTTGGCTTAGTTCTTTTTATTACTTCAAAGTTGTTAATGAGATTAGTGTGAAATTTGATTGAGTATTTTTAAAAGTTATTCATTTAGACGTCAATTCAGACGTCAATTTTTAACTGTTTTCCATGTAATTTTACAGGCACCATCGGCTGGCATTACGGCAACTGCCCTGTAAATGTGGCGGAGTTTCGTTGATTATTTCGAAAGTTATTAATGAGAATAGTGTGAAATTTGATTGAGTATTTTTAAAAGTTATTCATTTAGACGTCAATTCAGACGTCAATTCTCAACCGTCTCCTATGTAATTTGCAGGCACCATCGTCTGGTATTACGGCCACTGCCCTGTATATTTGGCGGAGTTTCATTAATTACTTCAAAAGCTATTAATGGGAATAGTGTAAAATTTGATTGAGTATTTTTAAAAGTTATTCATTTAGACGTCAATTCAGACATCAATTCTATACCGTTTTCCATGTAATTTTGCAGGCACAATCGGCTGGTATTACGGCAACTGCCCTGTAAATTTGGCGAAGTTTCATTGACTACTTTCAAAGTTATTAATGAGATTAGTGGGAAATTTGATTGAGTATTTTAAAAGTTATTCATTTAGACGTCAATTCAGACGTCAATTCTTAACCGTTTTCCATGTAATTTTGCAGGCACCATCGGCTGGTATTACGGCAATTGCCCTGTAAATTTGGCGGAGTTTCATGTATTACTTCAAAGTTATTAATGGGAATAGTGTGAAATTTGATTGAGTATTTTTAAAAGTTATTCATTTAGACGTCAATTCAGACGTCAATTCTTAACCGTTTCCCATGTAATTTTGCAGGCGCAATCGGCTGGTATTACGGCAACCGCCCTGTAAATTTGGCGAAGTTTCATTGACTACTTTAAAAGTTAATAATGAGATTAGTGTGAAATTTGATTGAGTATTTCAAAAGTTATTCATTTAGACGTCAATTCAGACGTCAATTCTTAACCGTTTCCATGTAATTTTGCAAGCACCATCGGCTGGTATTACGGCAATTGCCCTGTAAATTTGGCTGAGTTTTTTTTATTACTTCAAAAGTTATTAATGAGATTAGTGTGAAATTTGATTGAGTTTTTTTAAAAGTTATTCATTTAGACGTCAATTCAGACGTCAATTCTTAACCGTTTTCCATGTAATTTTGCAGGCACCATCGGCTGTTATTACGGCAACTGCCCTGTAAATTTGGCAAAGTTTTATAGACTACTTTAAAAGTTATAAATGAGATTACTGTTAAATTTGATTGAGTATTTCAAAAGTTATTCATTTAGACGTCAATTCAGACGTCAATTCTTAACCGTTTTCCATGTAATTTTGCAGGCACCATCGGCTGGTATTACGGCAATTGCCTTGTAAATTTGGCGGAGTTTCATGTATTACTTCAAAGTTATTAATGGGAATAGTGTGAAATTTGATTGAGTATTTTTAAAAGTTATTCATTTAGACGTCAATTCAGACGTCAATTCTTAACCGTTTCCCATGTAATTTTGCAGGCACCATTGGCTGTTATTACGGCAACTTCCGTGTAAATTTGGCGAAGTTTCATGGAATACTTTAAAAGTTATTAATGAGATTAGTATGAAATTTGATTGAGTATTTTAAAAGTTATTCATTTAGACGTCAATTCAGACGTCAATTCTTAACCGTTTCCCATGTAATTTTGCAGGCATCATCGGCTGGTATTGCGTCAACTGCCCTGTACATTTGGCGAAGTTTCATCGATTACTTCAAAAGTTATTAATGAGATTAGTGTGAAATTCGATTGAGTATTTAAAAAGTTATTCATTTAGACGTCAATTCAGACGTCAATTCTTAATCGTTTTCCATGTAATTTTGCAGGCACAATCGGCTGGTATTACGGCAACTGCCCTTTAAATGTGGCGGAGTTTCATTGTTTACTTCAAAAGTTATTAATGAGAATAGTGTAAAATTTGATTGAGTATTTTTAAAAGTTATTCATTTAGACGTCAATTCAGACGTCAATTCTCAACCGTTTTCCATGTAATTTTGCAGGCACCATCGGCTGCTACTACGGCAACTTCCCTGTAAATTTGGCAAAGATTGATTAAGTACTTCAAATAAGTACGTCAATTCAGACGTCAATTCTCAACCGTTTTCCATGTAATTTTGCAGGCACAATCGGCTGGTATCACGGCAACTGCCCTGTAAATTTGGCGAAGTTTCATTGACTACTTTCAAAGTTATTAATGAGATTAGTGGGAAATTTGATTGAGTATTTTAAAAGTTATTCATTTAGACGTCAATTCAGACGTCAATTCTCAACCGTTTTACATGTAGTTTTGCAGGCACCATCGGCTGGTATTACGGCAATTGCCCTGTGAATTTGGCGGAGTTTCATGTATTACTTCAAAAGTTATTAATGGAATAGTGTGAAATTTGATTGAGTATTTTTAAAAGTTACTCATTTAGACGTCAATTCAGACGTCAATTCTTAACCGTTTTCAATGTAATTTTGCAGGCACCATCGGCTGGTATTACGGCAACTGCCCTGTAAATTTGGCTGAGTTTCTTTTATTACTTCAAAAGTTATTAATTAGATTAGTGTGAAATTTGATTGAGTATTTTTAAAAGTGATTCATTGAGACGTCAATTCAGACGTCAATTTTTAACCGTTTTCCATGTAATATTGCAGGCACCATCGGCTGCGACTACGGCAACTTCCCTGTAAATTTGGCAAAGATTGATTAAGTACTTCAAAAGGTAATAATGACATTAGTGTGAAATTTTCCTTTAAATTTTGCGAAGTTTGATTAAGTAGTTCTAAAGTTATCAATAGGATTAGTGTAAAATTTGATTGAGTATTTTTAAAAGTTATTCATTTAGACGTCAATTCAGACGTCAATTCTCAACCGTTTTCCATGTAATTTTGCAGGCACCATCGGCTGCTACTACGGCAACTTCCCTGTAAATTTGGCAAAGATTGATTAAGTACTTCAAATAAGTACGTCAATTCAGACGTCAATTCTCAACCGTTTTCCATGTAATTTTGCAAGCGCAATCGGCTGGTATTACGGCAACTGCCCTGTAAATGTGGCGGAGTTTCATTGTTTACTTCAAAAGTTATTAATGAGAATAGTGTGAAATTTGATTGAGTATTTTTAAAAGTTATTCATTTAGACGTCAATTCAGACGTCAATTCTCAACCGTTTTCCATGTAATTTTGCAGGCGCCATCGGCTGCTACTACGGCAACTTCTCTGTAAATTTGGCAAAGATTGATTAAGTACTTCAAAAGTTAATAATGACATTAGTGTGAAATTTTCCTTTAAATTTTGCGAAGTTTGATTAAGTAGTTCTAAGGTTATCAATAGGATTAGTGTAAAATTTGATTGAGTATTTTTAAAAGTTATTCATTTAGACGTCAATTCAGACGTCAATTCTCAACCGTTTCCCATGTAATTTTGCAGGCACCATCGTCTGGTATTACGGCCACTGCCCTGTAAATTTGGCGGAGTTTCATTAATTACTGCAAAAGTTATTAATGGGAATAGTGTAAAATTTGATTGAGTATTTTTAAAAGTTATTCATTTAGACGTCAATTCAGACGTCAATTCTCAACCGTTTTCCATGTAATTTTGCAGGCACAATCGGTTGGTATTACGGCAATTGCCCTGTAAATTTGACGGAGTTTCATGTATTACTTCAAAAGTTATCAATGGGAATAGTGTGAAATTTGATTGGGTATTTTTAAAAGTTATTCATTTAGACGTCAATTCAGACGTCAATTCTCAACCGTTTTCCATGTAATTTTGCAGGCACAATCGGCTGGTATTACGGCAACTGCCCTGTAAATTTGGCGGAGTTTCATTGACTACTTTCAAAGTTATTAATGAGATTAGTGGGAAATTTGATTGAGTATTTTAAAAGTTATTCATTTAGACTTCAATTCAGACGTCAATTCTCAACCGTTTTCCATGTAGTTTTGCAGGCACCATCTGCTGGTATTACGGCAATTGCCCTGTGTATTTGGCGGAGTTTCATGTATTACTTCAAAAGTTATAAATGGAATAGTGTGAAATTTGATTGAGTATTTTTAAAAGTTACTCATTTAGACGTCAATTCAGACGTCAATTCTCAACCGTTTTCAATGTAATTTTGCAGCACCATCGGCTGGTATTACGGCAACTGTCCTGTAAATTTGGCTAAGTTTCTTTTATTACTTCAAAAGTTATTAATTAGATTAGTGTGAAATTTGATTGAGTATTTTTAAAAGTAATTCATTGAGACGTCAATTCAGACGTCAATTTTTAACCGTTTTCCATGTACTTTTGCAGGCACCATCGGCTGGCATTACGGCAACTGCCCTGTAAATGTGGCGGAGTTTCATTGTTTACTTTAAAAGTTATTAATTAGAATATTTTGAAATTTGATTGAGTATTTTTAAAAGTTATTCATTTAGACGTCAATTCAGACGTCAATTCTCCACCGTTTTCCATGTAAATTTGCAGGCACCATCGGCTGGTACTACGGCAACTTCCCTGTAAATTTGGCAAAGATTGATTAAGTACTTCAAAAGTTAATAATGACATTAGTGTGAAATTTTCCTTTAAATTTGGCGAAGTTTGATTAAGTAGTTCTAAAGTTATCAATAGGATTAGTGTAAAATTTGATTGAGTATTTTTAAAAGTTATTCATTTAGACGTCAATTCAGACGTCAATTCTCAACTGTTTCCCATGTAATTTTGCAGGCACCATCGTCTGGTATTACGGCCACTGCCTTGTAAATTTGGCGGAGTTTCATTGATTACTTCAAAAGTTATTGATGAGATTAGTGTGAAATTCGATTGAGTATTTTTAAAAGTTATTCATTTAAACGTCAATTCAGACGTCAATTCTCAACCGTTTTCCATGTAATTTTGCAGGCACCATCGGCTAGAATTACGGCAATTGCCCTGTAAATTTGGCGGAGTTTCATTTATTACTTTAAAAGTTATTAATGAGATTAGTGGGAAATTTGATTGAGTATTTTAAAAGTTATTCATTTAGACGTCAATTCAGACGTCAATTCTTAACCGTTTTCCATGTAATTTTGCAGGCACCATCGGCTGGTATTACGGCAATTGCCCTGTGAATTTGGCGGAGTTTCATGTATTACTTCAAAAGTTATTAATGGAATAGTTGGAAATTTGTTTGAGTATTTTTAAAAGTTATTCATTTAGACGTCAATTCAGACGTCAATTCTCAACCGTTTTCCATCTAATTTTGCAGGCACCATCGGCTTGTATTACGGCAACTTCCCTGTAAATTTGGCGGAGTTTCATTTATTACTTCAAAAGTTATTAATGAGATTAATGTGAAATTTGATTGAGTATTTTTAAAAGTTATTCATTTAGACGTCAATTCAGACGTCAATTCTTAACCGTTTCCCATGTAATTTTGCAGGCATCATCGGCTGGTATTGCGGCAACTGCCCTGTAAATTTGGTAAAGTTTCATTGATTACTTCAAAGTTATTAATGAGATTAGTGTGAAATTTGATTGAGTATTTTTAAAAGTTATTCATTTAAACGTCAATTCAGACGTCAATTCTCAACCGTGTTCCATGTAATTTTGCAGGCTCCATCGGCTGGTATTATGGCAATTGCCCTGTATATTTGGCGGAGTTTCATTTATTACTTCAAAAGTTATTAATGAGATGAGTGTGAAATTTGATTGAGTATTTTTAAAAGTTATTCATTTAGACGTCAATTCAGACGTCAATTCTTAACCGTTTCCCATGTAATTTTGCAGGCATCATCGGCTGGTATTGCGGCAACTGCCCTGTAAATTTGGTAAAGTTTCATTGATTACTTCAAAGTTATTAATGAGATTAGTGTGAAATTTGATTGAGTATTTTTAAAAAGTTTTCATTTAAACGTCAATTCAGACGTCAATTCTCAACCGTTTTCCATATAATTTTGCAGGCACCATCGGCTGCTACTACGGCAACTTCCCTGTAAATTTGGCAAAGATTGATTAAGTATTTAAAATAAGTATGTCAATTCAGACGTCAATTCTCAACCTTTTTCCATGTAATTTTGCAGGCAACGTCGTCTGTTATTACGGCAACTTCCCTGTAAATTTGGCGAAGTTTGATTAATGTAAACTTTGCGAAGTTTGATTTATTACTGCAAAAATTATTAAAGAGATTGGTGTGAAATTTGATTGAGTATTATTAAAAGTGATTCATTTAGACGTCAATTCAGACGTCAATTCTCAACCGTTCACGATGTAGTTTTGCATGCACCATCGGCTGGTATTACGGCAACTTCCGTGTAAATTTGGCGAAGTTTGATTTATTATTGCAGAAGTTATTAATGAGCTTGGTTTGAAATTTGATTGACTATTATTAAAAGTTATTCATTTATATGTCAATTCAGACGTCAATTCGCAACCGTTTTCCATGTAGTTTTGCGGGCAACATTGGCAGTTATTACGGCAACTTCCCTGTAAATTTGGCGAAGTTTGATCAATTACTGCAAAAGTTATTAATGAGATTGGTGTGAAATTTGATTGAGTATTATTAAAAGTTATTCATTTAGACGTCAATTCAGTCGTCAATTCTCAACTGTATTTCATGTAATTTTGCAGGCACCATCGGCTGGTATTACGGCAACTGCCCTGTAAATTTGGTGAAGTTTGATTAATTACTGAAAAAGTTATTAATGAGATTTGTGGTAAATTTGATTGAGTATTATTAAAAGTTATTCATTTAGACGTCAATTCAGACGTCAATTCTCAACCGTTTTCCATGTAGTTTTGCAGGCAACATCGGTTGTTATTACGGCAATTTTCCTGTAAATTTGGCGAAGTTTGGTTAATTACTGCAAAAGTTATTAATGAGATTGGTGTGAAATTTGATTGAGTTTTATTTAAAGTTATTCATTAAGACGTCAACTCAGACGTCAATTCTCAACCGTTTTCCATGTAATTTTGCAGGCACCATCGGCTGATATTACGGCAACTGCCCTGTAAATTTGGCGAAGTTTGATTAATTACTGCAAAAGTTATTAATGAGATTTGTGTGAAATTTGATTGAGTATTATTAAAAGTTATTCATTTAGACGTCAATTCAGACGTCAATTCTCAACCGTTCTCGATGTAGTTTGGCAGGCACCATCGGCTGGTATTACGGCAACTTCCGTGTAAATTTGGCGAAGTTTGATTTATTATTGCAGAAGTTATTAATGAGATTGGTGTGAAATTTGATTGAGTATTATTAAAAGTTATTCATTTAGACGTCAATTCAGACGTCAATTCTCAACCGTTTTTCATGTAGTTTTGTAGGAAACATCGGCTGTTATTACGGCAACTGCCCTGTAAATTTGGCGAAGTTTGATTAATAACTACAAAAGTTATTAATGAGATTGGTGTGAAATTTGATTGAGTATTATTAAAGGTTATTCATTTAGACGTCAATTCAGACGTCAATTCTCAACCGTTTTCCATCTGGTTTTGCAGGCACCATCGGCTGGAATTACGGCAACTTCCGCGTAAATTTGGCGAAGTTTGATTAATTACTGCAAAAGTTATTAATGAGCTTGGTGTGAAATTTGATTGAGTATTATTAAAAGTTATTCATTTAGACGTCAATTCAGACGTCAATTCTCAACCGTTTTCCATGTAGTTTTGCAAGCACCATCGGCTGGTATTACGGCAACTTCCGTGTAAATTAGGCGAAGTTTGATTAATTACTGCAAAAGTTATTAATGAGCTTGGTGTGAAAAATAAATGAATATTATTAAAAGTTATTCATTTGGACGTCAATTCAGACGTCAATTCTTAACCGTTTTCCATGTAGTTTTGCAGGCAACATGGGCTGTTATTACGACAACTTCCCTGTAAATTTGGCGAAGTTTGATTAATGTAAACTTTGCGAAGTTTGATTTATTACTGCAAAAATTATTAAAGAGATTGGTGTGAAATTTGATTGAGTATTATTAAAAGTTATTCATTTAGACGTCAATTCAGTCGTCAATTCTCAACTGTTTTCCATGTAATTTTGCAGGCACCATCGGCTGTTATTACGGCAACTTCCCTGTAAATTTGGCGAAGTTTGATTAATGTAAACTTTGCGAAGTTTGATTTATTACTGCAAAAATTATTAAAGAGATTGGTGTGAAATTTGAGTGCGTATTATAAAAAGTTATTCATTTAGACGTCAATTCAGACGTCAATTCTCAACTGTTCTCGATGTAGTTTTGCAGGCACCATCGGCTGGTATTACGGCAACTTCCGTGTATATTTGGCGAAGTTTGATTTATTATTGCAGAAGTTATTTATGAGCTTGGTGTGAAATTTGATCGACTATTATTAAAAGTTATTCATTTAGCCGTCAATTCAGACGTCAATTCTCAACCGTTTTCCATGTAGTTTTGCAGGCAACATCGACTGTTATTACGGCAATTTTCCTGTAAATTTGGCGAAGTTTGATTAATTACTGCAAAAGTTTTAATGAGATTGGTGTGAAATTTGATTGAGTATTATTAAAAGTTATTCATTTAGACGTCAATTCAGACGTCAATTCTCACCATTTTTCCATGTGATTTTGCAGGCACCATCGGCTGGTATTACGGCAACTGCCCTGTAAATTTGGCGAAGTTTGATTAATTACTGCAAAAATTATTATTGAGATTTGTGTGAAATTTGATTGAGTATTATTAAAAGTTATTCATTTAGACGTCAATTGAGACGTCAATTCTCAACCGTTTTCCATGTAGTTTTGTAGGCAACATCGGCTGTTATTACGGCAACTTCCCTGTAAATTTGGCGAAGTTTGATTAATGTAAATTTGGCGAAGTTTGATTAATTACTGCAAAAGTTATTAATGAGATTGATGTGAAATTTGATTGAGTATTATTAAAAGTTATTCGTTTAGACGTCAATTTAGACGTCACTTCTGAACTGTTTTCCATGTAATTTTGCAGACACCATCGGCTGGTATTACGGCAACTTCCTTGTGAATTTGGCGAAGTTTGATTAATTACTGCAAAAGTTATTAATAAGATTGGTTTGAAATTTGATTGAATATTATTAAAAGTTATTCATTTAGACGTCAATTCAGACGTCAATTCTCAACCGTTCTCGATGTAGTTTGGCAGGCACCATCGGCTGGTATTACGGAAACTTCCGTGTAAATTTGGCGAAGTTTGATTTATTATTGCAGAAGTTATTAATGAGCTTGGTGTGAAATTTGATTGACTATTATTAAAAGTTATTCATTTAGACGTCAATTCAGACGTCAATTCTCAACCGTTTTCCATGTAGTTTTGCAGGCAAAATCGGCTGGTATTACGGCAACCTCCCTGTAAATTTGGCGAAGTTTGATTAATTACTGCAAAAGTTATTAATGAGATTGGTGTGAAATTTGATTGAGTATTATTAAAAGTTATTCATTTAGACGTCATTTCAGACGTCAATTCTCAACCGTTTTTCATGTAGTTTTGTAGGAAACATCGGCTGTTATTACGGCAACTGCCCTGTAAATTTGGCGAAGTTTGATTAATAACTGCAAAAGTTATTAATGAGATTGGTGTGAAATTTGATTGAGTATTATTAAAAGTTATTCATTTAGACGTCAATTCAGACGTCAATTCTCAACCGTTTTCCATCTGGTTTTGCAGGCACCATCTGCTGGAATTACGGCAACTTCCGTGTAAATTTGGCGAAGTTTGATTAATTACTGCAAAAGTTATTAATGAGCTTGGTGTGAAATTTGATTGAGTATTATTAAAAGTTATTCATTTAGACGTCAATTCAGACGTCAATTCTCAACCGTTTTCCATGTAGTTTTGCAGGCACCATCGGCTGGTATTACGGCAACTTCCGTGTAAATTAGGCGAAGATTGATTAATTACTGCAAAAGTTATTAATGAGCTTGGTGTGAAAAATGATTGAGTATTATTAAAAGTTATTCATTTGGACGTCAATTCAGACGTCAATTCTCAACCGTTTTCCATGTAGTTTTGCAGGCAACATCGGCTGTTATTACGACAACTTCCCTGTAAATTTGGCGAAGTTTGATTAATGTAAACTTTGCGAAGTTTGATTTATTACTGCAAAAATTATTAAAGAGATTGGTGTGAAATTTGATTGAGTATTATTAAAAGTTATTCATTTAGACGCCAATTCAGACGTCAATTCTCAACCGTTCTCGATGTAGTTTTGCATGCACCATTGGCTGCTATTACGGCAACTGCCCTGTAAATTTGGCGAAGTTTGATTAATTACTGCAAAAGTTATTAATGAGATTTGTGTGAAATTTGATTGAGTATTATTAAAAGTTATTCATTTAGACGTCAATTCAAACGTCAATTCTCAACCGTTTTCCATGTAATTTTGCAGGCAACATCGGCTGGTATTAAGGCAACTTCCCTGTAAATTTGGCGAAGTTTGATTAATGTAAACTTTGCGAAGTTTGATTTATTACTGCAAAAATTATTAAAGAGATTGGTGTGAAATTTGATTGAGTATTATTAAAAGTTATTCATTTAGACGCCAATTCAGACGTCAATTCTCAACCGTTCTCGATGTAGTTTTGCATGCACCATTGGCTGGTATTACGGCAACTTCCGTGTAAAGTTGGCAAAGTTTGATTTATTATTGCAGAAGTTATTAATGAGCTTGGTGTGAAATTTGATTGACTATTATTAAAAGTTATTCATTTAGACGTCAATTCAGACGTCAATTCTCAACCGTTTTCCATGTAGTTTTGCGGGCAACATTGGCTGTTATTACGGCAACGTCCCTGTAAATTTGGCGAAGTTTGATCAATTACTGCAAAAGTTAATAATGAGATTAGTGTGAAATTTGATTGACTATTATTAAAAGTTATTCATTTAGACGTCAATTCAGACGTCAATTCTCAACCGTTTTCCATGTAGTTTTGTGGGCAACATTGGCTGTTATTACGGCAACTTCCCTGTAAATTTGGCGAAGTTTGATTAATGTAAACTTTGCGAAGTTTGATTTATTACTGGAAAAATTATTAAAGAGATTGGTGTGAAATTTGATTGAGTATTATTAAAAGTTATTCATTTAGACGTCAATTCAGACGTCAATTCTCGACCGTTTTCCATGTAGTTTTGCGGGCAATATTGGCTGTTATTACGGCAACTTCCCTGTAAATTTGGCGAAGTTTGATTAATTACTGCATAAGTTATTAATGAGATTTGTGTGAAATTTGATTGAGTATTATTAAAAGTTATTCATTTAGACGTCAATTCAAACGTCAATTCTCAACCGTTTTCCATGTAATTTTGCAGGCAACATCGGCTGGTATTACGGCAACTTCCCTGTAAATTTGGCGAAGTTTGATTAATTACTGCAAAAGTTATTAATGAGCTTGGTGTGAAATTTGATTGAGTATTATTAAAAGTTATTCATTTAGACGTCAATTCAGACGTCAATTCTCAACCGTTTTCCATGTAGTTTTGCAGGCACCATCGGCTGGTATTACGGCAACTTCCGTGTAAATTAGGCGAAGTTTGATTAATTACTGCAAAAGTTATTAGTGAGCTTGGTGTGAAAAATGATTGAGTATTATTAAAAGTTATTCATTTGGACGTCAATTCAGACGTCAATTCTCAACTGTTTTCCATGTAGTTTTGCAGGCAACATCGGCTGTTATTACGACAACATCCCTGTAAATTTGGCGAAGTTTGATTAATGTAAACTTTGCGAAGTTTGATTTATTACTGCAAAAATTATTAAAGAGATTGGTGTGAAATTTGATTGAGTATTATTAAAAGTTATTCATTTAGACGCCAATTCAGACGTCAATTCTCAACCGTTCTCGATGTAGTTTTGCATGCACTATTGGCTGGTATTACGGCAACTTCCGTGTAAAGTTGGCAAAGTTTGATTTATTATTGCAGAAGTTATTAATGAGCTTGGTGTGAAATTTGATTGACTATTATTAAAAGTTATTCATTTAGACGTCAATTCAGACGTCAATTCTCAACCGTTTTCCATGTAGTTTTGCGGGCAACAGTGGCTGCTATTACGGCAACTTCCCTGTAAATTTGGCGAAGTTTGATTAATTACTGCAAAAGTTATTAATGAGATTTGTGTGAAATTTGATTGAGTATTATTAAAAGTTATTCATTTAGACGTCAATTCAGACGTCAATTCTCAACCGTTTTCCATGTAATTTTGCAGGCAACATCGGCTGTTATTACGGCAATTATCCTGTAAATTTGGCGAAGTTTGATTAATTACTGCAAAAGTTATTAATGAGATTGGTGTGAAATTTGATTAAGTTTTATTAAAAGTTATTCATTTAGACGTCAATTCACACGTCAATTCTCAACCGTTTTCCATCTAGTTTTGCAGGCACCATCGGCTGGTATTACGGCAACTTCCGTGTAAATTTGGCGAAGTTTGATTAATTACTGCAAAAGTTATTAATGAGCTTGGTGTGAAATTTGATTGAGTATTATTAAAAGTTATTCATTTAGACGTCAATTCAGACGTCAATTCTCAACCGTTTCCCATGTAGTTTTGCAGGCACCATCGGCTGTTATTACGGCAATTTTCCTGTAAATTTGGCGAAGTTTGATTAATTACTGCAAAAGTTATTAATGAGATTGGTTTGAAATTTGATTGAGTATTATTAAAAGTTATTCATTTAGACGTCAATTCAGTCGTCAATTCTCAACTGTTTTCCATGTAATTTTGCAGGCACTATCGACTGGTATTACGGCAACTGCCCTGTAAATTTGGCGGAGTTTGATTAATCCCTGCAAAAGTTATTAATGAGATTGGTGTAAAATTTGATTGAGTATTATTAAAAGTTATTCATTTATACGTCAATTCAGACGTCAATTCTCAACCGTTTTCCATCTAGTTTTGCAGGCATCATCGGCTTGTATTACGGCAACTTCCGTGTAAATTTGGCGAAGTTTGATTAATTACTGCAAAAGTTATTAATGAGCTTGGTGTGAAATTTGATTGAGTATTATTAAAAGTTATTCATTTAGACGTCAAGTCAGACGTCAATTCTCAACTGTTTGCCATGAATTTTGCAGGCAACATCGGCTGCTATTACGGCAACTGCCCTGTAAATTTGGCGAAGTTTGATTAATTACTGCAAAAGTTATTAATGAGCTTGGTGTGAAATTTGATTGAGTATTATTAAAAGTTATTCATTTAGACGTCAATTCAGACGTCAATTCTCAACCGTTTTCCATGTAGTTTTGCTGGCACCATCGGCTGGTATTACGGCAACTTCCGTGAAAATTAGGCGAAGTTTGATTATTTACTGCAAAAGTTATTAATGAGCTTGGTGTGAAATTTGATTGAGTATTATTAAAAGTTATTCATTTAGACGTCAATTCAGACGTCAATTCTCAACCGTTTTCCATGTAGTTTTGCAGGCAACATCGGCTGTTATTACGGCAACTTCCCTGTAAATTTGGCAAAGTTTGATTGATTACTGCAAAAGCTATTAATGAGATTGGTGTGAAATTTGATTGAGTATTATTAAAATTATTCATTTAGACGTCAATTCAGACGTCAATTCTCAACCGTTTTCCATGTAGTTTTGTAGGCAACATCGGCTGTTATTACGGCAACTTCCCTGTAAATTTGGCGAAGTTTGATTAATGTAAACTTTGCAAAGTTTGATTTATTACTGCAAAAATTATTAAAGAGATTGGTGTGAAATTTGATTGAGTATTATTAAAAGTTATTCATTTAGACGTCAATTCTCAACCGTTTCCCATGTAGTTTTGTAGGCAGCATCGGCTGTTATTACGGCAACTTTCCTGTAAATTTGGCAAAGTTTTATTAATGTAAACTTGGCGAAGTTTGATTTACTACTGCAAAAAATATTAAAGAGATTGGTGTGAAATTTGATTGAGTATTATTAAAAGTTATTCATTTAGACGTCAATTCAGACGTCAATTCTCGACCGTTTTCCATGTATTTTTGCGGGCAACATTGGCTGTTATTACGGCAACTTCCCTGTAAATTTGGCGAAGTTTGATTAATTACTGCATAAGTTATTAATGAGATTTGTGTGAAATTTGATTGAGTATTATTAAAAGTTATTCATTTAGACGTCAATTCGAACGTCAATTCTCAACCGTTTTCCATGTAATTTTGCAGGCAACATCGGCTGGTATTACGGCAACTTACCTGTAAATTTGGCGAAGTTTGATTAATTAATGCAAAAGTTATTAATAAGATTGGTTTGAAATTTGATTGAATATTATTAAAAGTTATTCTTTTAGACGTCAATTCAGACGTCAATTCTCAACCGTTCTCGATGTAGTGTGGCAGGCACCATCGGCTGGTATTACGGCAACTTCCGTGTAAATTTGGCGAAGTTTGATTTATTATTGCAGAAGTTATTAATGAGCTTGGTGTGAAATTTGATTGACTATTATTAAAAGTTATTCATTTAGACGTCAATTCAGACGTCAATTCTCAACCGTTTTCCATGTAGTTTTGCAGGCAAAATCGGCTGGTATTACGGCAACTTCCCTGTAAATTTGGCGAAGTTTGATTAATTACTGCAAAAGTTATTAATGAGATTGGTGTGAAATTTGATTGAGTATTATTAAAAGTTATTCATTTAGACGTCAATTCAGACGTCAATTCTCAACCGTTTTTCATGTAGTTTTGCAGGAAACATCGGCTTTTATTACGGCAACTGCCCTGTAAATTTGGCGAAGTTTAATTAATAACTGCAAAAGTTAGTAATGAGATTGGTGTGAAATTTGATTGAGTATTATTAAAAGTTATTCATTTAGACGTCAATTCAGACGTCAATTCTCAACCGTTTTCCATCTGGTTTTGCAGGCACCATCGGCTGGAATTACGGCAACTTCCGTGTAAATTTGGCGAAGTTTGATTAATTACTGCAAAAGTTAATAATGAGCTTGTTGTGAAATTTGATTGAGTATTATTAAAAGTTATTCATTTAGACGTCAATTCAGACGTCAATTCTCAACCGTTTTCCATGTAGTTTTGCAGGCACCATCGGCTGGTATTACGGCAACTTCCGTGTAAATTAGGCGAAGTTTGATTAATTACTGCAAAAGTTATTAATGAGCTTGGTGTGAAAAATGGTTGAGTATTATTAAAAGTTATTCATTTGGACGTCAATTCAGACGTCAATTTTCAACCGTTTTCCATGTAGTTTTGCAGGCAACATCGGCTGTTATTACGACAACTTCCCTGTAAATTTGGCAAAGTTTGATTAATGTAAACTTTGCGAAGTTTGATTTATTACTGCAAAAATTATTAAAGAGATTGGTGTGAAATTTGATTGAGTATTATTAAAAGTTATTCATTTAGACGCCAATTCAGACGTCAATTCTCAACCGCTCTCGATGTAGTTTTGCATGCACCATTGGCTGGTATTACGGCAACTTCCGTGTAAAGTTGGCAAAGCTTGATTTATTATTGCAGAAGTTAATAATGAGCTTGGTGTGAAATTTGATTGACTATTATTAAAAGTTATTCATTTAGACGTCAATTCAGACGTCAATTCTCAACCGTTTGCCATGAATTTTGCAGGCAACATCGGCTTCTATTACGGCAACTGCCCTGTAAATTTGGCGGAGTTTGATTAATCCCTGCAAAAGTTATTAATGAGATTGGTGTGAAATTTGATTGAGTATTATTAAAAGTTATTCATTTATACGTCAATTCAGACGTCAATTCTCAACCGTTTTCCATCTAGTTTTGCAGGCACCATCGGCTTGTATTACGGCAACTTCCGTGTAAATTTGGCGAAGTTTGATTAATTACTGCAAAAGTTATTAATGAGCTTGGTGTGAAATTTGATTGAGTATTATTAAAAGTTATTCATTTAGACGTCAAGTCAGACGTCAATTCTCAACTGTTTGCCATGAATTTTGCAGGCAACATCGGCTTCTATTACGGCAACTGCCCTGTAAATTTGGCGAAGTTTGATTAATTACTGCAAAAGTTATTAATGAGCTTGGTGTGAAATTTGATTGAGTATTATTAAAAGTTATTCATTTAGACGTCAATTCAGACGTCAATTCTCAACCGTTTTCCATGTAGTTTTGCAGGCACCATCGGCTGGTATTACGGCAACTTCCGTGAAAATTAGGCGAAGTTTGATTAATTACTGCAAAAGTTATTAATGAGCTTGGTGTGAAATTTGATTGAGTATTATTAAAAGTTATTCATTTAGACGTCAATTCAGACGTCAATTCTCAACCGTTTTCCATGTAGTTTTGCAGGCAACATCGGCTGTTATTACGGCAACTTCCCTGTAAATTTGGCAAAGTTTGATTGATTACTGCAAAAGCTATTAATGAGATTGGTGTGAAATTTGATTGAGTATTATTAAAATTATTCATTTAGACGTCAATTCAGACGTCAATTCTCAACCGTTTTCCATGTAGTTTTGTAGGCAACATCGGCTGTTACTACGGCAACTTCCCTGTAAATTTGGCGAAGTTTGATTAATGTAAACTTTGCAAAGTTTGATTTATTACTGCAAAAATTATTAAAGATTATTAAAAGTTATTCATTTAGACGTCAATTCAGACGTCAATTCTCAACCGTTTTCCATGTAGTTTTGCAGGCAACATCGGCTGTTATTACGGCAACTTCCCTGTAAATTTGGCAAAGTTTGATTGATTACTGCAAAAGCTATTAATGAGATTGGTGTGAAATTTGATTGAGTATTATTAAAATTATTCATTTAGACGTCAATTCAGACGTCAATTCTCAACCGTTTTCCATGTAGTTTTGTAGGCAACATCGGCTGTTACTACGGCAACTTCCCTGTAAATTTGGCGAAGTTTGATTAATGTAAACTTTGCAAAGTTTGATTTATTACTGCAAAAATTATTAAAGAGATTGGTGTGAAATTTGATGGAGTATTATTAAAGGTTATTCATTTAGACGTCAATTCTCAACCGTTTCCCATGTAGTTTTGTAGGCAGCATCGGCTGTTATTACGGCAACTTTCCTGTAAATTTGGCAAAGTTTTATTAGTGTAAACTTGGCGAAGTTTGATTTACTACTGCAAAAAATATTAAAGAGATTGGTGTGAAATTTGATTGAGTATTATTAAAAGTTATTCATTTAGACGTCAATTCAGACGTCAATTCTCGACCGTTTTCCATGTAGTTTTGCGGGCAACATTGGCTGTTATTACGGCAACTTCCCTGTAAATTTGGCGAAGTTTGATTAATTACTGCATAAGTTATTAATGAGATTTGTGTGAAATTTGATTGAGTATTATTAAAAGTTATTCATTTAGACGTCAATTCAAACGTCAATTCTCAACCGTTTTCCATGTAATTTTGCAGGCAACATCGGCTGTTATTACGGCAACTTACCTGTAAATTTGGCGAAGTTTGATTAATTAATGCAAAAGTTATTAATAAGATTGGTTTGAAATTTGATTGAATATTATTAAAAGTTATTCTTTTAGACGTCAATTCAGACGTCAATTCTCAACCGTTCTCGATGTAGTGTGGCAGGCACCATCGGCTGGTATTACGGCAACTTACCTGTAAATTTGGCGAAGTTTGATTAATTACTGCAAAAGTTATTAGTGAGATTGGTTTGAAATTTGATTGAGTATTATTAAAAGTTATTCATTTAGACGTCAATTCAGACGTCAATTCTCAACCGTTATCCATCTGGTTTTGCAGGCACCATCGGCTGGAATTACGGCAACTTCCGTGTAAATTTGGCGAAGTTTGATCAATTACTGCAAAAGTTAATAATGAGCTTGTTGTGAAATTTGATTGAGTATTATTAAAAGTTATTCATTTAGACGTCAATTCAGACGTCAATTCTCAACCGTTTTCCATGTAGTTTTGCAGGCACCATCGGCTGGTATTACGGCAACTTCCGTGTAAATTAGGCGAAGTTTGATTAATTACTGCAAAAGTTATTAATGAGCTTGGTGTGAAAAATGGTTGAGTATTATTAAAAGTTATTCATTTGGACGTCAATTCAGACGTCAATTCTCAACCGTTTTCCATGTAGTTTTGCAGGCAACATCGGCTGTTATTACGACAACTTCCTTGTAAATTTGGCAAAGTTTGATTAATGTAAACTTTGCGAAGTTTGATTTATTACTGCAAAAATTATTAAAGAGATTGGTGTGAAATTTGATTGAGTATTATTAAAAGTTATTCATTTAGACGCCAATTCAGACGTCAATTCTCAACCGTTCTCGATGTAGTTTTGCATGCACCATTGGCTGGTATTACGGCAACTTCCGTGTAAAGTTGGCAAAGTTTGATTTATTATTGCAGAAGTTATTAATGAGCTTGGTGTGAAATTTGATTGACTATTATTAAAAGTTATTCATTTAGACGTCAATTCAGACGTCAATTCTCAACCGTTTTCCATGTAGTTTTGCGGGCAACATTGGCTGTTATTACGACAACGTCCCTGTAAATTTGGCGAAGTTTGATCAATTACTGCAAAAGTTATTAATGAGATTGGTGTGAAATTTGATTGACTATTATTAAAAGTTATTCATTTAGACGTCAATTCAGACGTCAATTCTCAACCGTTTTCCATGTAGTTTTGCGGGCAACATTGGCTGTTATTACGGCAACTTCCCTGTAAATTTGGCGAAGTTTGATTAATTACTGCAAAAGTTATTAATGAGATTTGTGTGAAATTTGATTGAGTATTATTAAAAGTTATTCATTTAGACGTCAATTCAGACGTCAATTCTCAACCGTTTTCCATGTAGTTTTGCATTCAACATCGGCTGTTATTACGGCAATTTTCCTGTAAATTTGGCGAAGTTTGATTAATTACTGCAAAAGTTATTAATGAGATTGGTTTGAAATTTGATTGAGTATTATTAAAAGTTATTCATTTAGACGTCAATTCAGTCGTCAATTCTCAACTGTTTTCCATGTAATTTTGCAGGCACTATCGACTGGTATTACGGCAACTGCCCTGTAAATTTGGCGGAGTTTGATTGATCCCTGCAAAAGTTATTAATGAGCTTGGTGTGAAATTTGATTGAGTATTATTAAAAGTTATTCATTTAGACGTCAATTCAGACGTCAATTCTCAACCGTTTTCCATGTAGTTTTGCAGGCACCATCGGCTGGTATTACGGCAACTTCCGTAAAAATTAGGCGAAGTGTGATTAATTACTGCAAAAGTTATTAATGAGCTTGGCGTGAAATTTGATTGAGTATTATTAAAAGTTATTCATTTAGACGTCAATTCAGACGTCAATTCTCAACCGTTTTCCATGTAGTTTTGCAGGCAACATCGGCTGTTATTACGGCAACTTCCCTGTAAATTTGGCAAAGTTTGATTGATTACTGCAAAAGCTATTAATGAGATTGGTGTGAAATTTGATTGAGTATTATTAAAATTATTCATTTAGACGTCAATTCAGACGTCAATTCTCAACCGTTTTCCATGTAGTTTTGTAGGCAACATCGGCTGTTATTACGGCAACTTCCCTGTAAATTTGGCGAAGTTTGATTAATGTAAACTTTGCAAAGTTTGATTTATTACTGCAAAAATTATTAAAGAGATTGGTGTGAAATTTGATTGAGTATTATTAAAAGTTATTCATTTAGACGTCAATTCTCAACCGTTTCCCATGTAGTTTTGTAGGCAGCATCGGCTGTTATTACGGCAACTTTCCTGTAAATTTGGCAAAGTTTTATTAATGTAAACTTGGCGAAGTTTGATTTACTACTGCAAAAAATATTAAAGAGATTGGTGTGAAATTTGATTGAGTATTATTAAAAGTTATTCATTTAGACGTCAATTCAGACGTCAATTCTCGACCGTTTTCCATGTAGTTTTGCGGGCAACATTGGCTGTTATTACGGCAACTTCCCTGTAAATTTGGCGAAGTTTGATTAATTACTGCATAAGTTATTAATGAGATTTGTGTGAAATTTGATTGAGTATTATTAAAAGTTATTCATTTAGACGTCAATTCAAACGTCAATTCTCAACCGTTTTCCATGTAATTTTGCAGGCAACATCGGCTGGTATTACGGCAACTTACCTGTAAATTTGGCGAAGTTTGATTAATTAATGCAAAAGTTATTAATAAGATTGGTTTGAAATTTGATTGAATATTATTAAAAGTTATTCTTTTAGACGTCAATTCAGACGTCAATTCTCAACCGTTCTCGATGTAGTGTGGCAGGCACCATCGGCTGGTATTACGGCAACTTCCGTGTAAATTTGGCGAAGTTTGATTTATTATTGCAGAAGTTATTAATGAGCTTGGTGTGAAATTTGATTGACTATTATTAAAAGTTATTCATTTAGACGTCAATTCAGACGTCAATTCTCAACCTTTTTCCATGTAGTTTTGCAGGCAAAATCGGCTGGTATTACGGCAACTTCCCTGTAAATTTGGCGAAGTTTGATTAATTACTGCAAAAGTTATTAATGAGATTGGTGTGAAATTTGATTGAGTATTATTAAAAGTTATTCATTTAGACGTCAATTCAGACGTCAATTCTCAACCGTTTTCCATGTAGTTTTGCAGGCAACATCGGCTGTTATTACGGCAACTTCCCTGTAAATTTGGCAAAGTTTGATTGATTACTGCAAAAGCTATTAATGAGATTGGTGTGAAATTTGATTGAGTATTATTAAAATTATTCATTTAGACGTCAATTCAGACGTCAATTCTCAACCGTTTTCCATGTAGTTTTGTAGGCAACATCGGCTGTTATTACGGCAACTTCCCTGTAAATTTGGCGAAGTTTGATTAATGTAAACTTTGCAAAGTTTGATTTATTACTGCAAAAATTATTAAAGAGATTGGTGTGAAATTTGATTGAGTATTATTAAAAGTTATTCATTTAGACGTCAATTCTCAACCGTTTCCCATGTAGTTTTGTAGGCAGCATCGGCTGTTATTACGGCAACTTTCCTGTATATTTGGCAAAGTTTTATTAATGTAAACTTGGCGAAGTTTGATTTACTACTGCAAAAAATATTAAAGAGATTGGTGTGAAATTTGATTGAGTATTATTAAAAGTTATTCATTTAGACGTCAATTCAGACGTCAATTCTCGACAGTTTTCCATGTAGTTTTGCGGGCAACATTGGCTGTTATTACGGCAACTTCCCTGTAAATTTGGCGAAGTTTGATTAATTACTGCATAAGTTATTAATGAGATTTGTGTGAAATTTGATTGAGTATTATTAAAAGTTATTCATTTAGACGTCAATTCAAACGTCAATTCTCAACCGTTTTCCATGTAATTTTGCAGGCAACATCGGCTGGTATTACGGCAACTTACCTGTAAATTTGGCGAAGTTTGATTAATTAATGCAAAAGTTATTAATAAGATTGGTTTGAAATTTGATTGAATATTATTAAAAGTTATTCTTTTAGACGTCAATTCAGACGTCAATTCTCAACCGTTCTCGATGTAGTGTGGCAGGCACCATCGGCTGGTATTACGGCAACTTACCTGTAAATTTGGCGAAGTTTGATTAATTACTGCAAAAGTTATTAGTGAGATTGGTTTGAAATTTGATTGAGTATTATTAAAAGTTATTCATTTAGACGTCAATTCAGACGTCAATTCTCAACCGTTATCCATCTGGTTTTGCAGGCACCATCGGCTGGAATTACGGCAACTTCCGTGTAAATTTGGCGAAGTTTGATCAATTACTGCAAAAGTTAATAATGAGCTTGTTGTGAAATTTGATTGAGTATTATTAAAAGTTATTCATTTAGACGTCAATTCAGACGTCAATTCTCAACCGTTTTCCATGTAGTTTTGCAGGCACCATCGGCTGGTATTACGGCAACTTCCGTGTAAATTAGGCGAAGTTTGATTAATTACTGCAAAAGTTATTAATGAGCTTGGTGTGAAAAATGGTTGAGTATTATTAAAAGTTATTCATTTGGACGTCAATTCAGACGTCAATTCTCAACCGTTTTCCATGTAGTTTTGCAGGCAACATCGGCTGTTATTACGACAACTTCCTTGTAAATTTGGCAAAGTTTGATTAATGTAAACTTTGCGAAGTTTGATTTATTACTGCAAAAATTATTAAAGAGATTGGTGTGAAATTTGATTGAGTATTATTAAAAGTTATTCATTTAGACGCCAATTCAGACGTCAATTCTCAACCGTTCTCGATGTAGTTTTGCATGCACCATTGGCTGGTATTACGGCAACTTCCGTGTAAAGTTGGCAAAGTTTGATTTATTATTGCAGAAGTTATTAATGAGCTTGGTGTGAAATTTGATTGACTATTATTAAAAGTTATTCATTTAGACGTCAATTCAGACGTCAATTCTCAACCGTTTTCCATGTAGTTTTGCGGGCAACATTGGCTGTTATTACGACAACGTCCCTGTAAATTTGGCGAAGTTTGATCAATTACTGCAAAAGTTATTAATGAGATTGGTGTGAAATTTGATTGACTATTATTAAAAGTTATTCATTTAGACGTCAATTCAGACGTCAATTCTCAACCGTTTTCCATGTAGTTTTGCGGGCAACATTGGCTGTTATTACGGCAACTTCCCTGTAAATTTGGCGAAGTTTGATTAATTACTGCAAAAGTTATTAATGAGATTTGTGTGAAATTTGATTGAGTATTATTAAAAGTTATTCATTTAGACGTCAATTCAGACGTCAATTCTCAACCGTTTTCCATGTAGTTTTGCATTCAACATCGGCTGTTATTACGGCAATTTTCCTGTAAATTTGGCGAAGTTTGATTAATTACTGCAAAAGTTATTAATGAGATTGGTTTGAAATTTGATTGAGTATTATTAAAAGTTATTCATTTAGACGTCAATTCAGTCGTCAATTCTCAACTGTTTTCCATGTAATTTTGCAGGCACTATCGACTGGTATTACGGCAACTGCCCTGTAAATTTGGCGGAGTTTGATTGATCCCTGCAAAAGTTATTAATGAGCTTGGTGTGAAATTTGATTGAGTATTATTAAAAGTTATTCATTTAGACGTCAATTCAGACGTCAATTCTCAACCGTTTTCCATGTAGTTTTGCAGGCACCATCGGCTGGTATTACGGCAACTTCCGTAAAAATTAGGCGAAGTGTGATTAATTACTGCAAAAGTTATTAATGAGCTTGGCGTGAAATTTGATTGAGTATTATTAAAAGTTATTCATTTAGACGTCAATTCAGACGTCAATTCTCAACCGTTTTCCATGTAGTTTTGCAGGCAACATCGGCTGTTATTACGGCAACTTCCCTGTAAATTTGGCAAAGTTTGATTGATTACTGCAAAAGCTATTAATGAGATTGGTGTGAAATTTGATTGAGTATTATTAAAATTATTCATTTAGACGTCAATTCAGACGTCAATTCTCAACCGTTTTCCATGTAGTTTTGTAGGCAACATCGGCTGTTATTACGGCAACTTCCCTGTAAATTTGGCGAAGTTTGATTAATGTAAACTTTGCAAAGTTTGATTTATTACTGCAAAAATTATTAAAGAGATTGGTGTGAAATTTGATTGAGTATTATTAAAAGTTATTCATTTAGACGTCAATTCTCAACCGTTTCCCATGTAGTTTTGTAGGCAGCATCGGCTGTTATTACGGCAACTTTCCTGTAAATTTGGCAAAGTTTTATTAATGTAAACTTGGCGAAGTTTGATTTACTACTGCAAAAAATATTAAAGAGATTGGTGTGAAATTTGATTGAGTATTATTAAAAGTTATTCATTTAGACGTCAATTCAGACGTCAATTCTCGACCGTTTTCCATGTAGTTTTGCGGGCAACATTGGCTGTTATTACGGCAACTTCCCTGTAAATTTGGCGAAGTTTGATTAATTACTGCATAAGTTATTAATGAGATTTGTGTGAAATTTGATTGAGTATTATTAAAAGTTATTCATTTAGACGTCAATTCAAACGTCAATTCTCAACCGTTTTCCATGTAATTTTGCAGGCAACATCGGCTGGTATTACGGCAACTTACCTGTAAATTTGGCGAAGTTTGATTAATTAATGCAAAAGTTATTAATAAGATTGGTTTGAAATTTGATTGAATATTATTAAAAGTTATTCTTTTAGACGTCAATTCAGACGTCAATTCTCAACCGTTCTCGATGTAGTGTGGCAGGCACCATCGGCTGGTATTACGGCAACTTCCGTGTAAATTTGGCGAAGTTTGATTTATTATTGCAGAAGTTATTAATGAGCTTGGTGTGAAATTTGATTGACTATTATTAAAAGTTATTCATTTAGACGTCAATTCAGACGTCAATTCTCAACCGTTTTCCATGTAGTTTTGCAGGCAAAATCGGCTGGTATTACGGCAACTTCCCTGTAAATTTGGCGAAGTTTGATTAATTACTGCAAAAGTTATTAATGAGATTGGTGTGAAATTTGATTGAGTATTATTAAAAGTTATTCATTTAGACGTCAATTCAGACGTCAATTCTCAACCGTTTTCCATGTAGTTTTGCAGGCAACATCGGCTGTTATTACGGCAACTTCCCTGTAAATTTGGCAAAGTTTGATTGATTACTGCAAAAGCTATTAATGAGATTGGTGTGAAATTTGATTGAGTATTATTAAAATTATTCATTTAGACGTCAATTCAGACGTCAATTCTCAACCGTTTTCCATGTAGTTTTGTAGGCAACATCGGCTGTTATTACGGCAACTTCCCTGTAAATTTGGCGAAGTTTGATTAATGTAAACTTTGCAAAGTTTGATTTATTACTGCAAAAATTATTAAAGAGATTGGTGTGAAATTTGATTGAGTATTATTAAAAGTTATTCATTTAGACGTCAATTCTCAACCGTTTCCCATGTAGTTTTGTAGGCAGCATCGGCTGTTATTACGGCAACTTTCCTGTATATTTGGCAAAGTTTTATTAATGTAAACTTGGCGAAGTTTGATTTACTACTGCAAAAAATATTAAAGAGATTGGTGTGAAATTTGATTGAGTATTATTAAAAGTTATTCATTTAGACGTCAATTCAGACGTCAATTCTCGACAGTTTTCCATGTAGTTTTGCGGGCAACATTGGCTGTTATTACGGCAACTTCCCTGTAAATTTGGCGAAGTTTGATTAATTACTGCATAAGTTATTAATGAGATTTGTGTGAAATTTGATTGAGTATTATTAAAAGTTATTCATTTAGACGTCAATTCAAACGTCAATTCTCAACCGTTTTCCATGTAATTTTGCAGGCAACATCGGCTGGTATTACGGCAACTTACCTGTAAATTTGGCGAAGTTTGATTAATTAATGCAAAAGTTATTAATAAGATTGGTTTGAAATTTGATTGAATATTATTAAAAGTTATTCTTTTAGACGTCAATTCAGACGTCAATTCTCAACCGTTCTCGATGTAGTGTGGCAGGCACCATCGGCTGGTATTACGGCAACTTCCGTGTAAATTTGGCGAAGTTTGATTTATTATTGCAGAAGTTATTAATGAGCTTGGTGTGAAATTTGATTGACTATTATTAAAAGTTATTCATTTAGACGTCAATTCAGACGTCAATTCTCAACCGTTTTCCATGTAGTTTTGCAGGCAAAATCGGCTGGTATTACGGCAACTTCCCTGTAAATTTGGCGAAGTTTGATTAATTACTGCAAAAGTTATTAATGAGATTGGTGTGAAATTTGATTGAGTATTATTAAAAGTTATTCATTTAGACGTCAATTCAGACGTCAATTCTCAACCGTTTTTCATGTAGTTTTGCAGGAAACATCGGCTGTTATTACGGCAACTGCCCTGTAAATTTGGCGAAGTTTAATTAATAACTGCAAAAGTTAGTAATGAGATTGGTGTGAAATTTGATTGAGTATTAATAAAAGTTATTCATTTAGACGTCAATTCAGACGTCAATTCTCAACCGTTTTCCATCTGGTTTTGCAGGCACCATCGGCTGGAATTACGGCAACTTCCGTGTAAATTTGGCGAAGTTTGATTAATTACTGCAAAAGTTAATAATGAGCTTGTTGTGAAATTTGATTGAGTATTATTAAAAGTTATTCATTTAGACGTCAATTCAGACGTCAATTCTCAACCGTTTTCCATGTAGCTTTGCAGGCACCATCGGCTGGTATTACGGCAACTTCCGTGTAAATTAGGCGAAGTTTGATTAATTACTGCAAAAGTTATTAATGAGCTTGGTGTGAAAAATGGTTGAGTATTATTAAAAGTTATTCATTTGGACGTCAATTCAGACGTCAATTCTCAACCGTTTTCCATGTAGTTTTGTAGGCAACATCGGCTGTTATTACGGCAACTTCCCTGTAAATTTGGCGAAGTTTGATTAATGTAAACTTTGCAAAGTTTGATTTATTACTGCAAAAATTATTAAAGAGATTGGTGTGAAATTTGATTGAGTATTATTAAAAGTTATTCATTTAGACGTCAATTCTCAACCGTTTCCCATGTAGTTTTGTAGGCAGCATCGGCTGTTATTACGGCAACTTTCCTGTATATTTGGCAAAGTTTTATTAATGTAAACTTGGCGAAGTTTGATTTACTACTGCAAAAAATATTAAAGAGATTGGTGTGAAATTTGATTGAGTATTATTAAAAGTTATTCATTTAGACGTCAATTCAGACGTCAATTCTCGACAGTTTTCCATGTAGTTTTGCGGGCAACATTGGCTGTTATTACGGCAACTTCCCTGTAAATTTGGCGAAGTTTGATTAATTACTGCATAAGTTATTAATGAGATTTGTGTGAAATTTGATTGAGTATTATTAAAAGTTATTCATTTAGACGTCAATTCAAACGTCAATTCTCAACCGTTTTCCATGTAATTTTGCAGGCAACATCGGCTGGTATTACGGCAACTTACCTGTAAATTTGGCGAAGTTTGATTAATTAATGCAAAAGTTATTAATAAGATTGGTTTGAAATTTGATTGAATATTATTAAAAGTTATTCTTTTAGACGTCAATTCAGACGTCAATTCTCAACCGTTCTCGATGTAGTGTGGCAGGCACCATCGGCTGGTATTACGGCAACTTCCGTGTAAATTTGGCGAAGTTTGATTTATTATTGCAGAAGTTATTAATGAGCTTGGTGTGAAATTTGATTGACTATTATTAAAAGTTATTCATTTAGACGTCAATTCAGACGTCAATTCTCAACCGTTTTCCATGTAGTTTTGCAGGCAAAATCGGCTGGTATTACGGCAACTTCCCTGTAAATTTGGCGAAGTTTGATTAATTACTGCAAAAGTTATTAATGAGATTGGTGTGAAATTTGATTGAGTATTATTAAAAGTTATTCATTTAGACGTCAATTCAGACGTCAATTCTCAACCGTTTTTCATGTAGTTTTGCAGGAAACATCGGCTGTTATTACGGCAACTGCCCTGTAAATTTGGCGAAGTTTAATTAATAACTGCAAAAGTTAGTAATGAGATTGGTGTGAAATTTGATTGAGTATTAATAAAAGTTATTCATTTAGACGTCAATTCAGACGTCAATTCTCAACCGTTTTCCATCTGGTTTTGCAGGCACCATCGGCTGGAATTACGGCAACTTCCGTGTAAATTTGGCGAAGTTTGATTAATTACTGCAAAAGTTAATAATGAGCTTGTTGTGAAATTTGATTGAGTATTATTAAAAGTTATTCATTTAGACGTCAATTCAGACGTCAATTCTCAACCGTTTTCCATGTAGCTTTGCAGGCACCATCGGCTGGTATTACGGCAACTTCCGTGTAAATTAGGCGAAGTTTGATTAATTACTGCAAAAGTTATTAATGAGCTTGGTGTGAAAAATGGTTGAGTATTATTAAAAGTTATTCATTTGGACGTCAATTCAGACGTCAATTCTCAACCGTTTTCCATGTAGTTTTGTAGGCAACATCGGCTGTTATTACGGCAACTTCCCTGTAAATTTGGCGAAGTTTGATTAATGTAAACTTTGCAAAGTTTGATTTATTACTGCAAAAATTATTAAAGAGATTGGTGTGAAATTTGATTGAGTATTATTAAAAGTTATTCATTTAGACGTCAATTCTCAACCGTTTCCCATGTAGTTTTGTAGGCAGCATCGGCTGTTATTACGGCAACTTTCCTGTATATTTGGCAAAGTTTTATTAATGTAAACTTGGCGAAGTTTGATTTACTACTGCAAAAAATATTAAAGAGATTGGTGTGAAATTTGATTGAGTATTATTAAAAGTTATTCATTTAGACGTCAATTCAGACGTCAATTCTCGACAGTTTTCCATGTAGTTTTGCGGGCAACATTGGCTGTTATTACGGCAACTTCCCTGTAAATTTGGCGAAGTTTGATTAATTACTGCATAAGTTATTAATGAGATTTGTGTGAAATTTGATTGAGTATTATTAAAAGTTATTCATTTAGACGTCAATTCAAACGTCAATTCTCAACCGTTTTCCATGTAATTTTGCAGGCAACATCGGCTGGTATTACGGCAACTTACCTGTAAATTTGGCGAAGTTTGATTAATTAATGCAAAAGTTATTAATAAGATTGGTTTGAAATTTGATTGAATATTATTAAAAGTTATTCTTTTAGACGTCAATTCAGACGTCAATTCTCAACCGTTCTCGATGTAGTGTGGCAGGCACCATCGGCTGGTATTACGGCAACTTCCGTGTAAATTTGGCGAAGTTTGATTTATTATTGCAGAAGTTATTAATGAGCTTGGTGTGAAATTTGATTGACTATTATTAAAAGTTATTCATTTAGACGTCAATTCAGACGTCAATTCTCAACCGTTTTCCATGTAGTTTTGCAGGCAAAATCGGCTGGTATTACGGCAACTTCCCTGTAAATTTGGCGAAGTTTGATTAATTACTGCAAAAGTTATTAATGAGATTGGTGTGAAATTTGATTGAGTATTATTAAAAGTTATTCATTTAGACGTCAATTCAGACGTCAATTCTCAACCGTTTTTCATGTAGTTTTGCAGGAAACATCGGCTGTTATTACGGCAACTGCCCTGTAAATTTGGCGAAGTTTAATTAATAACTGCAAAAGTTAGTAATGAGATTGGTGTGAAATTTGATTGAGTATTAATAAAAGTTATTCATTTAGACGTCAATTCAGACGTCAATTCTCAACCGTTTTCCATCTGGTTTTGCAGGCACCATCGGCTGGAATTACGGCAACTTCCGTGTAAATTTGGCGAAGTTTGATTAATTACTGCAAAAGTTAATAATGAGCTTGTTGTGAAATTTGATTGAGTATTATTAAAAGTTATTCATTTAGACGTCAATTCAGACGTCAATTCTCAACCGTTTTCCATGTAGCTTTGCAGGCACCATCGGCTGGTATTACGGCAACTTCCGTGTAAATTAGGCGAAGTTTGATTAATTACTGCAAAAGTTATTAATGAGCTTGGTGTGAAAAATGGTTGAGTATTATTAAAAGTTATTCATTTGGACGTCAATTCAGACGTCAATTCTCAACCGTTTTCCATGTAGTTTTGCAGGCAGCATCGGCTGTTATTACGACAACTTCCCTGTAAATTTGGCAAAGTTTGATTAATGTAAACTTTGCGAAGTTTGATTTATTACTGCAAAAATTATTAAAGAGATTGGTGTGAAATTTGATTGAGTATTATTAAAAGTTATTCATTTAGACGCCAATTCAGACGTCAATTCTCAACCGTTCTCGATGTAGTTTTGCATGCACCATTGGCTGGTATTACGGCAACTTCCGTGTAAAGTTGGCAAAGTTTGATTTATTATTGCAGAAGTTATTAATGAGCTTGGTGTGAAATTTGATTGACTATTATTAAAAGTTATTCATTTAGACGTCAATTCAGACGTCAATTCTCAACCGTTTTCCATGTAGTTTTGCGGGCAACATTGGCTATTATTACGACAACGTCCCTGTAAATTTGGCGAAGTTTGATCATTTAATGCAAAAGTTATTAATGAGATTGGTGTGAAATTTGATTGACTATTATTAAAAGTTATTCATTTAGACGTCAATTCAGACGTCAATTCTCAACCGTTTTCAATGTAGTTTTGCGGGCAACATTGGCTGTTATTACGGCAACTTCCCTGTAAATTTGGCGAAGTTTGATTAATTACTGCAAAAGTTATTAATGAGATTTGTGTGAAATTTGATTGAGT
Source organism: Flabesymbios commensalis (assembly GCA_964017125.1). Lineage (NCBI taxonomy): Eukaryota > Metazoa > Annelida > Polychaeta > Terebellida > Flabelligeridae > Flabesymbios > Flabesymbios commensalis. The sequence goes on from CAXHKU010000473.1 coordinate 58,669, forward strand.
ATTATTAAAAGTTATTCATTTAGACGTCAATTCAGACGTCAATTCTCAACCGTTTTCCATGTAGTTTTGCATTCAACATCGGCTGTTATTACGGCAATTTTCCTGTAAATTTGGCGAAGTTTGATTAAATACTGCAAAAGTTATTAATGAGATTGGTTTGAAATTTGATTGAGTATTATTAAAAGTTATTCATTTAGACGTCAATTCAGTCGTCAATTCTCAACTGTTTTCCATGTAATTTTGCAGGCACTATCGACTGGTATTACGGCAACTGCCCTGTAAATTTGGCGGAGTTTGATTAATCCCTGCAAAAGTTATTAATGAGCTTGGTGTGAAATTTGATTGAGTATTATTAAAAGTTATTCATTTAGACGTCAATTCAGACGTCAATTCTCAACCGTTTTCCATGTAGTTTTGCAGGCACCATCGGCTGGTATTACGGCAACTTCCGTAAAAATTAGGCGAAGTGTGATTAATTACTGCAAAAGTTATTAATGAGCTTGGCGTGAAATTTGATTGAGTATTATTAAAAGTTATTCATTTAGACGTCAATTCAGACGTCAATTCTCAACCGTTTTCCATGTAGTTTTGCAGGCAACATCGGCTGTTATTACGGCAACTTCCCTGTAAATTTGGCAAAGTTTGATTGATTACTGCAAAAGTTATTAATGAGATTGGTGTGAAATTTGATTGAGTATTATTAAAAGTTATTCATTTAGACGTCAATTCAGACGTCAATTCTCAACCGTTTTCCATGTAGTTTTGTAGGCAACATCGGCTGTTATTACGGCAACTTCCCTGTAAATTTGGCGAAGTTTGATTAATGTAAACTTTGCAAAGTTTGATTTATTACTGCAAAAAATATTAAAGAGATTGGTGTGAAAATTGATTGAGTATTATTAAAAGTTATTCATTTAGACGTCAATTCTCAACCGTTTCCCATGTAGTTTTGTAGGCAACATCGGCTGTTATTACGGCAACTTCCCTGTAAATTTGACAAAGTTTTATTAATGTAAACTTGGCGAAGTTTGATTTACTACTGCAAAAAATATTAAAGAGATTGGTGTGAAATTTGATTGAGTATTATTAAAAGTTATTCATTTAGACGTCAATTCAGACGTCTATTCTCAACCGTTTTCCATGTAGTTTTGCAGGCAACATTGGCTGTTATCACGGCAACTGCCCTGTAAATTTGGCGAAGTTTGATCAAATACTGCCAAAGTTATTAATGAGATTGGTGTGAAATTTGATTAAGTATTATTAAAAGTTATTCATTTAGACGTCAATTCAGACGTCAATTCTCAACCGTTTTCTATCTAGTTTTGCAGGCAACATCTGCTGTTATTACGGCAACTTCCCAGTAAATTTGGCGAAGTTTGATTAATAACTGCAAAAGTTATTAATGAGATTGGTGTGAAATTTTATTGAGTATTATTAAAAGTTATTCATTTAGACGTCAATTCAGACGTCAATTCTCAACCATTTTCCATGTAGTTTTGCAGGCAACATCGGCTGTTATTACGGCAACTTCCCTGTAAATTTGGCAAAGTTTGATAGATTACTGCAAAATTTATTAATGAGATTGGTGTGAAATTTGATTGAGTATTATTAAAAGTTATTCATTTAGACGTCAATTCAGACGTCAATTCTCAACCGTTTTCCATGTAGTTTTGTAGGCAACATCGGCTGTTATTACGGCAACTTCCCTGTAAATTTGGCGAAGTTTGATTAATGTAAGCTTTGCGAAGTTTGATTTATTACTGCAAAAATTATTAAAGAGATTGTTTTGAAATTTGATTGAGTAATATTAAAAGTTATTCATTTAAACGTCAATTCAGACGTCAATTCTCAACCGTGTTTCATGTAGTTTCGCAGACACCATCGGCTGGTATTACGCCAACTTCCCTGTAAATTTGGCGAAGTTTGATTAATTACTGCAAAAGTTATTAGTGAGATTGGTTTGAAATTTGATTGAGTATTATTAAAAGTTATTCATTTAGACGTCAATTCAGACGTCAATTCTCAACCGTTTTCCATCTGGTTTTGCAGGCACCATCGGCTGGAATTACGGCAACTTCCGTGTAAATTTGGCGAAGTTTGATCAATTACTGCAAAAGTTAATAATGAGCTTGTTGTGAAATTTGATTGAGTATTATTAAAAGTTGTTCATTTAGACGTCAATTCAGACGTCAATTCTCAACCGTTTTCCATGTAGTTTTGCAGGCACCATCGGCTGGTATTACGGCAACTTCCGTGTAAATTAGGCGAAGTTTGATTAATTACTGCAAAAGTTATTAATGAGCTTGGTGTGAAAAATGGTTGAGTATTATTAAAAGTTATTCATTTGGACGTCAATTCAGACGTCAATTCTCAACCGTTTTCCATGTAGTTTTGCAGGCAACATCGGCTGTTATTACGACAACTTCCTTGTAAATTTGGCAAAGTTTGATTAATGTAAACTTTGCGAAGTTTGATTTATTACTGCAAAAATTATTAAAGAGATTGGTGTGAAATTTGATTGAGTATTATTAAAAGTTATTCATTTAGACGCCAATTCAGACGTCAATTCTCAACCGTTCTCGATGTAGTTTTGCATGCACCATTGGCTGGTATTACGGCAACTTCCGTGTAAAGTTGGCAAAGTTTGATTTATTATTGCAGAAGTTATTAATGAGCTTGGTGTGAAATTTGATTGACTATTATTAAAAGTTATTCATTTAGACGTCAATTCAGACGTCAATTCTCAACCGTTTTCCATGTAGTTTTGCGGGCAACATTGGCTGTTATTACGACAACGTCCCTGTAAATTTGGCGAAGTTTGATCAATTACTGCAAAAGTTATTAATGAGATTGGTGTGAAATTTGATTGACTATTATTAAAAGTTATTCATTTAGACGTCAATTCAGACTTCAATTCTCAACCGTTTTCCATGTAGTTTTGCGGGCAACATTGGCTGTTATTACGGCAACTTCCCTGTAAATTTGGCGAAGTTTGATTAATTACTGCAAAAGTTATTAATGAGATTTGTGTGAAATTTGATTGAGTATTATTAAAAGCTATTCATTTAGACGTCAATTCAGACGTCAATTCTCAACCGTTTTCCATGTAGATTTGCATTCAACATCGGCTGTTATTACGGCAATTTTCCTGTAAATTTGGCGAAGTTTGATTAATTACTGCAAAAGTTATTAATGAGATTGGTTTGAAATTTGATTGAGTATTATTAAAAGTTATTCATTTAGACGTCAATTCAGTCGTCAATTCTCAACTGTTTTCCATGTAATTTTGCAGGCACTATCGACTGGTATTACGGCAACTGCCCTGTAAATTTGGCGGAGTTTGATTAATCCCTGCAAAAGTTATTAATGAGCTTGGTGTGAAATTTGATTGAGTATTATTAAAAGTTATTCATTTAGACGTCAATTCAGTCGTCAATTCTCAACTGTTTTCCATGTAATTTTGCAGGCACTATCGACTGGTATTACGGCAACTGCCCTGTAAATTTGGCAAAGTTTGATTGATTACTGCAAAAGTTATTAATGAGATTGGTGTGAAATTTGATTGAGTATTATTAAAAGTTATTCATTTAGACGTCAATTCAGACGTCAATTCTCAACCGTTTTCCATGTAGTTTTGTAGGCAACATCGGCTGTTATTACGGCAACTTCCCTGTAAATTTGGCGAAGTTTGATTAATGTAAACTTTGCAAAGTTTGATTTAATACTGCAAAAAATATTAAAGAGATTGGTGTGAAAATTGATTGAGTATTATTAAAAGTTATTCATTTAGACGTCAATTCTCAACCGTTTCCCATGTAGTTTTGTAGGCAACATCGGCTGTTATTACGGCAACTTCCCTGTAAATTTGACAAAGTTTTATTAATGTAAACTTGGCGAAGTTTGATTTACTACTGCAAAAAATATTAAAGAGATTGGTGTGAAATTTGATTGAGTATTATTAAAAGTTATTCATTTAGACGTCAATTCAGACGTCTATTCTCGACCGTTTTCCATGTAGTTTTGCAGGCAACATTGGCTGTTATCACGGCAACTGCCCTGTAAATTTGGCGAAGTTTGATCAAATACTGCCAAAGTTATTAATGAGATTGGTGTGAAATTTGATTAAGTATTATTAAAAGTTATTCATTTAGTCGTCAATTCAGACGTCAATTCTCAACCGTTTTCTATCTAGTTTTTCAGGCAACATCTGCTGTTATTACGGCAACTGCCCAGTAAATTTGGCGAAGTTTGATTAATAACTGCAAAAGTTATTAATGAGATTGGTGTGAAATTTTATTGAGTATTATTAAAAGTTATTCATTTAGACGTCAATTCAGACGTCAATTCTCAACCATTTTCCATGTAGTTTTGCAGGCAACATCGGCTGTTATTACGGCAACTTCCCTGTAAATTTGGCAAAGTTTGATAGATTACTGCAAAATTTATTAATGAGAATGGTGTGAAATTTGATTGAGTATTATTAAAAGTTATTCATTTAGACGTCAATTCAGACGTCAATTCTCAACCGTTTTCCATGTAGTTTTGTAGGCAACATCGGCTGTTATTACGGCAACTTCCCTGTAAAATTTGGCGAAGTTTGATTAATGTAAGCTTTGCGAAGTTTGATTTATTACTGCAAAAATTATTAAAGAGATTGTTTTGAAATTTGATTGAGTAATATTAAAAGTTATTCATTTAAACGTCAATTCAGACGTCAATTCTCAACCGTGTTTCATGTAGTTTCGCAGACACCATCGGCTGGTATTACGCCAACTTCCCTGTAAATTTGGCGAAGTTTGATTAATTACTGCAAAAGTTATTAGTGAGATTGGTTTTGAAATTTGATTGAGTATTATTAAAAGTTATTCATTTAGACGTCAATTCAGACGTCAATTCTCAACCGTTTTCCATCTGGTTTTGCAGGCACCATCGGCTGGAATTACGGCAACTTCCGTGTAAATTTGGCGAAGTTTGATCAATTACTGCAAAAGTTAATAATGAGCTTGTTGTGAAATTTGATTGAGTATTATTAAAAGTTATTCATTTAGACGTCAATTCAGACGTCAATTCTCAACCGTTTTCCATGTAGTTTTGCAGGCACCATCGGCTGGTATTACGGCAACTTCCGTGTAAATTAGGCGAAGTTTGATTAATTACTGCAAAAGTTATTAATGAGCTTGGTGTGAAAAATGGTTGAGTATTATTAAAAGTTATTCATTTGGACGTCAATTCAGACGTCAATTCTCAACCGTTTTCCATGTAGTTTTGCAGGCAACATCGGCTGTTATTACGACAACTTCCTTGTAAATTTGGCAAAGTTTGATTAATGTAAACTTTGCGAAGTTTGATTTATTACTGCAAAAATTATTAAAGAGATTGGTGTGAAATTTGATTGAGTATTATTAAAAGTTATTCATTTAGACGCCAATTCAGACGTCAATTCTCAACCGTTCTCGATGTAGTTTTGCATGCACCATTGGCTGGTATTACGGCAACTTCCGTGTAAAGTTGGCAAAGTTTGATTTATTATTGCAGAAGTTATTAATGAGCTTGGTGTGAAATTTGATTGACTATTATTAAAAGTTATTCATTTAGACGTCAATTCAGACGTCAATTCTCAACCGTTTTCCATGTAGTTTTGCGGGCAACATTGGCTGTTATTACGACAACGTCCCTGTAAATTTGGCGAAGTTTGATCAATTACTGCAAAAGTTATTAATGAGATTGGTGTGAAATTTGATTGACTATTATTAAAAGTTATTCATTTAGACGTCAATTCAGACGTCAATTCTCAACCGTTTTCCATGTAGTTTTGCGGGCAACATTGGCTGTTATTACGGCAACTTCCCTGTAAATTTGGCGAAGTTTGATTAATTACTGCAAAAGTTATTAATGAGATTGGTTTGAAATTTGATTGAGTATTATTAAAAGTTATTCATTTAGACGTCAATTCAGTCGTCAATTCTCAACTGTTTTCCATGTAATTTTGCAGGCACTATCGACTGGTATTACGGCAACTGCCCTGTAAATTTGGCGGAGTTTGATTAATCCCTGCAAAAGTTATTAATGAGCTTGGTGTGAAATTTGATTGAGTATTATTAAAAGTTATTCATTTAGACGTCAATTCAGACGTCAATTCTCAACCGTTTTCCATGTAGTTTTGCAGGCACCATCGGCTGGTATTACGGCAACTTCCGTAAAAATTAGGCGAAGTGTGATTAATTACTGCAAAAGTTATTAATGAGCTTGGCGTGAAATTTGATTGAGTATTATTAAAAGTTATTCATTTAGACGTCAATTCAGACGTCAATTCTCAACCGTTTTCCATGTAGTTTTGCAGGCAACATCGGCTGTTATTACGGCAACTTCCCTGTAAATTTGGCAAAGTTTGATTGATTACTGCAAAAGTTATTAATGAGATTGGTGTGAAATTTGATTGAGTATTATTAAAAGTTATTCATTTAGACGTCAATTCAGACGTCAATTCTCAACCGTTTTCCATGTAGTTTTGTAGGCAACATCGGCTGTTATTACGGCAACTTCCCTGTAAATTTGGCGAAGTTTGATTAATGTAAACTTTGCAAAGTTTGATTTATTACTGCAAAAATTATTAAAGAGATTGGTGTGAAATTTGATTGAGTATTATTAAAAGTTATTCATTTAGACGTCAATTCTCAACCGTTTCCCATGTAGTTTTGTAGGCAACATCGGCTGTTATTACGGCAACTTCCCTGTAAATTTGGCGAAGTTTTATTAATGTAAACTTGGCGAAGTTTGATTTACTACTGCAAAAAATATTAAAGAGATTGGTGTGAAATTTGATTGAGTATTATTAAAAGTTATTCATTTAGACGTCAATTCAGACGTCTATTCTCAACCGTTTTCCATGTAGTTTTGCAGGCAACATTGGCTGTTATCACGGCAACTGCCCTGTAAATTTGGCGAAGTTTGATCAAATACTGCCAAAGTTATTAATGAGATTGGTGTGAAATTTGATTAAGTATTATTAAAAGTTATTCATTTAGACGTCAATTCAGACGTCAATTCTCAACCGTTTTCTATCTAGTTTTGCAGGCAACATCTGCTGTTACTACGGCAACTGCCCAGTAAATTTGGCGAAGTTTGATTAATAACTGCAAAAGTTATTAATGAGATTGGTGTGAAATTTTATTGAGTATTATTAAAAGTTATTCATTTAGACGTCAATTCAGACGTCAATTCTCAACCGTTTTCCATGTAGTTTTGCAGGCAACATCGGCTGTTATTACGGCAACTTCCCTGTAAATTTGGCAAAGTTTGATAGATTACTGCAAAATTTATTAATGAGATTGGTGTGAAATTTGATTGAGTATTATTAAAAGTTATTCATTTAGACGTCAATTCAGACGTCAATTCTCAACCGTTTTCCATGTAGTTTTGTAGGCAACATCGGCTGTTATTACGGCAACTTCCCTGTAAATTTGGCGAAGTTTGATTAATGTAAGCTTTGCGAAGTTTGATTTATTACTGCAAAAATTATTAAAGATATTGTTTTGAAATTTGATTGAGTAATATTAAAAGTTAATCATTTAAACGTCAATTCAGACGTCAATTCTCAACCGTGTTTCATGTAGTTTCGCAGACACCATCGGCTGGTATTACGCCAACTTCCCTGTAAATTTGGCGAAGTTTGATTAATTACTGCAAAAGTTATTAGTGAGATTGGTTTGAAATTTGATTGAGTATTATTAAAAGTTATTCATTTAGACGTCAATTCAGACGTCAATTCTCAACCGTTTTCCATCTGGTTTTGCAGGCACCATCGGCTGGAATTACGGCAACTTCCGTGTAAATTTGGCGAAGTTTGATCAATTACTGCAAAAGTTAATAATGAGCTTGTTGTGAAATTTGATTGAGTATTATTAAAAGTTATTCATTTAGACGTCAATTCAGACGTCAATTCTCAACCGTTTTCCATGTAGTTTTGCAGGCACCATCGGCTGGTATTACGGCAACTTCCGTGTAAATTAGGCGAAGTTTGATTAATTACTGCAAAAGTTATTAATGAGCTTGGTGTGAAAAATGGTTGAGTATTATTAAAAGTTATTCATTTGGACGTCAATTCAGACGTCAATTCTCAACCGTTTTCCATGTAGTTTTGCAGGCAACATCGGCTGTTATTACGACAACTTCCCTGTAAATTTGGCAAAGTTTGATTAATGTAAACTTTGCGAAGTTTGATTTATTACTGCAAAAATTATTAAAGAGATTGGTGTGAAATTTGATTGAGTATTATTAAAAGTTATTCATTTAGACGCCAATTCAGACGTCAATTCTCAACCGTTCTCGATGTAGTTTTGCATGCACCATTGGCTTGTATTACGGCAACTTCCGTGTAAAGTTGGCAAAGTTTGATTTATTATTGCAAAAGTTATTAATGAGCTTGGTGTGAAATTTGATTGACTATTATTAAAAGTTATTCATTTAGACGTCAATTCAGACGTCAATTCTCAACCGTTTTCCATGTAGTTTTGCGGGCAACATTGGCTGTTATTACGACAACGTCCCTGTAAATTTGGCGAAGTTTGATCAATTACTGCAAAAGTTATTAATGAGATTGGTGTGAAATTTGAATGACTATTATTAAAAGTTATTCATTTAGACGTCAATTCAGACGTCAATTCTCAACCGTTTTCCATGTAGTTTTGCGGGCAACATTGGCTGTTATTACGGCAACTTCCCTGTAAATTTGGCGATTTTGATTAATTACTGCAAAAGTTATTAATGAGATTTGTGTGAAATTTGATTGAGTATTATTAAAAGTTATTCATTTAGACGTCAATTCAGACGTCAATTCTCAACCGTTTTCCATGTAGTTTTGCATTCAACATCGGCTGTTATTACGGCAATTTTCCTGTAAATTTGGCGAAGTTTGATTAATTACTGCAAAAGTTATTAATGAGATTGGTTTGAAATTTGATTGAGTATTATTAAAAGTTATTCATTTAGACGTCAATTCAGTCGTCAATTCTCAACTGTTTTCCATGTAATTTTGCAGGCACTATCGACTGGTATTACGGCAACTGCCCTGTAAATTTGGCGGAGTTTGATTAATCCCTGCAAAAGTTATTAATGAGCTTGGTGTGAAATTTTATTGAGTATTATTAAAAGTTATTCATTTAGACGTCAATTCAGACGCCAATTCTCAACCGTTTTCCATGTAGTTTTGCAGGCACCATCGGCTGGTATTACGGCAACTTCCGTAAAAATTAGGCGAAGTGTGATTAATTACTGCAAAAGTTATTAATGAGCTTGGCGTGAAATTTGATTGAGTATTATTAAAAGTTATTCATTTAGACGTCAATTCAGACGTCAATTCTCAACCGTTTTCCATGTAGTTTTGCAGGCAACATCGGCTGTTATTACGGCAACTTCCCTGTAAATTTGGCAAAGTTTGATTGATTACTGCAAAAGTTATTAATGAGATTGGTTTGAAATTTGATTGAGTATTATTAAAAGTTATTCATTTAGACGTCAATTCAGACGTCAATTCTCAACCGTTTTCCATGTAGTTTTGTAGGCAACATCGGCTGTTATTACGGCAACTTCCCTGTAAATTTGGCGAAGTTTGATTAATGTAAACTTTGCAAAGTTTGATTTATTACTGCAAAAATTATTAAAGAGATTGGTGTGAAATTTGATTGAGTATTATTAAAAGTTATTCATTTAGACGTCAATTCTCAACCGTTTCCCATGTAGTTTTGTAGGCAACATCGGCTGTTATTACGGCAACTTCCCTGTAAATTTGGCAAAGTTTTATTAATGTAAACTTGGCGAAGTTTGATTTACTACTGCAAAAAATATTAAAGAGATTGGTGTGAAATTTGATTGAGTATTATTAAAAGTTATTCATTTAGACGTCAATTCAGACGTCTATTCTCAACCGTTTTCCATGTAGTTTTGCAGGCAACATTGGCTGTTATCACGGCAACTGCCCTGTAAATTTGGCAAAGTTTGATCAAATACTGCCAAAGTTATTAATGAGATTGGTGTGAAATTTGATTGAGTATTATTAAAAGTTATTCATTTAGACGTCAATTCAGACGTCAATTCTCAACCGTTTTCTATCTAGTTTTGCAGGCAACATCTGCTGTTATTACGGCAACTGCCCAGTAAATTTGGCGAAGTTTGATTAATAACTGCAAAAGTTATTAATGAGATTGGTGTGAAATTTTATTGAGTATTATTAAAAGTTATTCATTTAGACGTCAATTCAGACGTCAATTCTCAACCGTTTTGCATGTAGTTTTGCAGGCAACATCGGCTGTTATTACGCCAACTTCCCTGTAAATTTGGCGAAGTTTGATTAATTACTGCAAAAGTTATTAGTGAGATTGGTTTGAAATTTGATTGAGTATTATTAAAAGTTATTCATTTAGACGTCAATTCAGACGTCAATTCTTAACCGTTCTCGATGAAGTTTTGCAGGCACCATCGGCTGGTGTTACGGCAACTTCCGTGTAAATTTGGCGAAGTTTGATTTATTATTGCAAAAGTTATTAATGAGCTTGGTGTGAAATTTGATTGAGTATTATTAAAAGTTATTCATTTAGACGTCAATTCAGACGTCAATTCTCAACCGTGTTTCATGTAGTTTCGCAGGCAACATCGGCTGTTATTACGGCAACTGCCCTGTAAATTTGGCGAAGTTTGATTAATTACTGCAAAAGTTATTAATGAGATTGGTGTGAAATTTGATTGAGTATTATTAAAAGTTATTCATTTAGACGTCAATTCAGACGTCAATTCTCAACTATTTTCCATGAATTTTGCAGGCAACATCGGCTGCTATTACGGCAACTGCCCTGTAAATTTGGCAAAGTTTGATTAATTACTGCAAAAGTTATTAATGAGATTGGTGTGAAATTTTATTGAGTATTATTAAAAGTTATTCATTTAGACGTCAATTCAGACGTCAATTCTCAACCGTTTTCCATGTAGTTTTGCAGGCAACATCGGCTGTTATTACGGCAACTTCCCTGTAAATTTGGCGAAGTTTGATTAATGTAAGCTTTGCGAAGTTTGATTTATTACTGCAAAAATTATTAAAGAGATTGTTTTGAAATTTGATTGAGTATTATTAAAAGTTATTCATTTAAACGTCAATTCAGACGTCAATTCTCAACCGTGTTTCATGTAGTTTCGCAGACACCATCGGCTGGTATTACGCCAACTTCCCTGTAAATTTGGCGAAGTTTGATTAATTACTGCAAAAGTTATTAGTGAGATTGGTTTGAAATTTGATTGAGTATTATTAAAAGTTATTCATTTAGACGTCAATTCAGACGTCAATTCTTAACCGTTCTCGATGAAGTTTTGCAGGCACCATCGGCTGGTGTTACGGCAACTTCCGTGTAAATTTGGCGAAGTTTGATTTATTATTGCAAAAGTTATTAATGAGCTTGGTGTGAAATTTGATTGAGTATTATTAAAAGTTATTCATTTAGACGTCAATTCAGACGTCAATTCTCAACCGTGTTTCATGTAGTTTCGCAGGCAACATCGGCTGTTATTACGGCAACTGCCCTGTAATTTTGGCGAAGTTTGATTAATTACTGCAAAAGTTATTAATGAGATTGGTGTGAAATTTGATTGAGTATTATTAAAAGTTATTCATTTAGACGTCAATTCAGACGTCAATTCTCAACTATTTTCCATGAATTTTGCAGGCAACATCGGCTGCTATTACGGCAACTGCCCTGTAAATTTGGCGAAGTTTGATTAATTACTGCAAAAGTTATTAATGAGATTGGTGTGAAATTTTATTGAGTATTATTAAAAGTTATTCATTTAGACGTCAATTCAGACGTCAATTCTCAACCGTTTTCCATGTAGTTTTGCAGGCAACATCGGCTGTTATTACGGCAACTTCCCTGTAAATTTGGCGAAGTTTGATTAATGTAAGCTTTGCGAAGTTTGATTTATTACTGCAAAAATTATTAAAGAGATTGTTATGAAATTTGATTGAGTATTATTAAAAGTTATTCATTTAAACGTCAATTCAGACGTCAATTCTCAACCGTGTTTCATGTAGTTTCGCAGACACCATCGGCTGGTATTACGCCAACTTCCCTGTAAATTTGGCGAAGTTTGATTAATTACTGCAAAAGTTATTAGTGAGATTGGTTTGAAATTTGATTGAGTATTATTAAAAGTTATTCATTTAGACGTCAATTCAGACGTCAATTCTTAACCGTTCTCGATGAAGTTTTGCAGGCACCATCGGCTGGTGTTACGGCAACTTCCGTGTAAATTTGGCGAAGTTTGATTTATTATTGCAAAAGTTATTAATGAGCTTGGTGTGAAATTTGATTGAGTATTATTAAAAGTTATTCATTTAGACGTCAATTCAGACGTCAATTCTCAACCGTGTTTCATGTAGTTTCGCAGGCAACATCGGCTGTTATTACGGCAACTGCCCTGTAATTTTGGCGAAGTTTGATTAATTACTGCAAAAGTTATTAATGAGATTGGTGTGAAATTTGATTGAGTATTATTAAAAGTTATTCATTTAGACGTCAATTCAGACGTCAATTCTCAACTATTTCCCATGAATTTTGCAGGCAACATCGGCTGCTATTACGGCAACTGCCCTGTAAATTTGGCGAAGTTTGATTAATTACTGCAAAAGTTATTAATGAGATTGGTGTGAAATTTTATTGAGTATTATTAAAAGTTATTCATTTAGACGTCAATTCAGACGTCAATTCTCAACCGTTTTCCATGTAGTTTTGCAGGCAACATCGGCTGTTATTACGG